>CM039579.1:28112491-28414111 GCA_022457205.1 Saccharum spontaneum
ATCAGCTATAGCTCTGGAGTTTTTGCAAATTTTTCAAATAAAACTCAGAGATTCCTTGTATGACTTTCTCGGGTCTCTCTTTTGTGGTATTTCTGGATCCTTACCAAGGCAGTAATGGTATATGCCTTCTCTCTCAAAGTATGTGGTATTTATGGTATAAGGCGTAGTGACATTGCCTTCTCTCTCACCCTACTCTAATAAGGCTTTGATATCTAGAGCTCATAGGTGGGAGATACAGTATACATACTCATAGAACATTTATTGCATAGTCAAACCATGGATCCAGAGAAACAAGTCAATAAGTCAAATCAAGATGTGCATGTGTGGTGAATGAGTGGTGTATGGTGATGATGGTGATAACAAAAGTCTAATGCTCTTTTTGAGGGAATACATACCTTTCTTGCTTTCTAAAACTTTTGAGGGGAATGAGATGCTCTATTTTTTTTCTTCTTTTTTTTCTCTCAGGTGGGTATCTTGTATCCCTAATTCTACTGTCGGACACTTGTCCATTTTTACCTCTCGTCTCACTTTTCTTTCTTTGAGGTTCCGAGCACTTGCTCCTTTTTATTTCCTCGTATTTATATATTTTTTTAGAGCAATCTCCCTCTTTTGAAAATATAGCAAGTGGTAGTAGAAATGACTTGAGCATTAACTTCACAGGGAATAACAGGAATGGGATAATGTTTTTGGCTATTCTCTCCCGGGTCAGGAGTAGAATAATTTTGGGTGAATCTGGAGATGGAAATGAGTGGATATATGTGGATGCGTACTTCCGGAGTAGAAGCAGCATGTATGAGTGAACGTGCAAGTGAATATTGATTTTAACCATATGACAAGTTCCTAAGGGTCTACACAGCTTGACCACACTCAATGCCCATAAGCAGTAAGTAGTAAAAGTGCGGCTCTTATCATACAGGAACTCATCATGCAACATTTTAAAGATTTTCAAAGATAAAATTCTCCAGAATTCTAGCATCTCTAGGAACAGATAAACAGCAGCTCAACCTTCCCATATCATATCCGCTAACAACTTAGACTTCAGATCAAGTTCTCTTCCCACTAGTTCAGGTTTAGAGCCAGTTTTAAATTATAACAGTTATGTCTAAACTAGAGAGAGAACAAATTTGAAAATTAGGCAGAGCAACTATTCATCATATCCATGCTAGAGTTTTATTTTCAAGATTCAGTTTAGCATAGCTACTTTATTTATTTATTAAACTAAGCAAATATATATAAACACAAAATATTTATTTGGGTTTTCATGATTATGCATCTTTTTATAGGTATAACTGTAGATAAAAATACTTATCGGGATAAATGGGGGTGCTCTCCCGCAAGCTGGATCTTGACGTAATTTCTTCTGATGTAGCTAGCAGGTGCAGAGGTGTATTTGAGTGTCGGCAGTACCCTGACAGCGATTAGGATGTCCTCCATCTGCTAGTCTTCCTGAATTCTGTGGAGCTCAAATAGACAACAAAGCTTCGTGAAACTTGATTAAGCGTTAGCATAAATATCTAGCCTTTATCATGTTTGAGCTTCCTTGTTAAATGTCACTCTCTATTTTTATTTTCATTTTTATAGAACAGAAAAAATATATATTATTATTATTTTTTATGCCACCACAGTGAATGTACTTATGGGTTTTATGCCACTCGCATACTCACATGGGGCTTACTGTTTTTAACATTTTTTTAAGACAGAATGAACATGATTAACTGAGCAATAATTAAAGGGAAAATGATAACTACCAAGTTTACCTCTTGGCACGGCGTTCGGTGTTTTTAAGTCCTCCGAACAGGACTTCTTTTCTTCTTAGTTGTCCTGGGATTTGGGTGGCGTAGACGGTGGTTCCGGCAGCGCCTCCTCTTCTTGTGTAACTGTCTTCGCCTTCCATACCCGACTTGGTGCTTCGGTCTCCTGTTGTGTATCCTCGGGCCTTATGACCTCTCCTTCATAGTCTGCCCATACGTCCTTGATGGTTTGCCTCCTTTGGTTACGGTTACGTCGCCTTCTTCTTGTCCTGACCTGCTTAGAATCTTCAACTATATAGTTAGGGTCATTAAAGTAGCGGCGTACCTTCTCAGAGGGGAAATGCATATGGACTTCTCCGGTTCCAATGTAGATGATTGCTTTGACGGTGCCTAGGAACGGTCTTCCTAGGATGATGGGTGGATCGTACTCGTCGTCTCCCATGTCAATGACCTGAAAGTCTGTATGGACAAAATGATCGTTAATTTTAACAGGGACATCGGTTACTATACCTTCGACCTTTCGGGATGTCTGATCTGTCATCTGGAGCTGAGTGTATGTTGGTTTTAAGGGCATGGTCCCGTACAAGAGCTGATAGGTGACTGTGGCCATTATGTTGACGCCTGATCCAGTGTCGCAGAGCGCCTTCTGAAAGGAGTATCCATTGATTGAGCACTCAATGCTTGGCATACCTGGGTCGTCCTTCTTGTTCAGGAAGGGCGACTTGAGTCGACCATCTTGACCTCCTTGAACTGCAGTGACCATCTTAGCTGATTCGGTCCATCCTTGGTTGTTCTTGTTCTGCTTGTTCCTCCTGTTGGTCCTCTTCCTTGGTTCATGTTGGGGTTGCTCTGGGATTTGTGTAATCTTGTTCTTGAAGGAAAACGTCTCCTTCCTCCCCTTGATGTTGAAGTTGATCTTCGCAGCGCTGGCGTAGATGACAGCTCCCGAGGTGTTCAGGAATGGCCTTCCCAGAATAACTGGTGACCTCTCATCGGACCCGGTCTCTATCACCACGAAGTCAGCTGGAGCATACGAGGCACCAACTCGGACACACATGTTCTTTAATATTCCTTTAGGAAAGCTTAGTGTCCGATCTGCAAGCTGCAAACACATAGTTGTTTCTGATAAAGGATATGTAAAGAATTTTTCATAGAGTACCCTGGGCATAATGTTGACGCTGGAGCCAAAGTCACAGAGTGCTTCTGGGAAGTCCACCATGCCGATGGAGATCGGGATGACGGGGCGTCCTGGATCGCCTCTCTTGACTGGCAGAAGGTCATTTGTACTCCGACAGCGGGATTACTCCAATAGTTACCTGCATCAAACATGTCTACAAGATTTGCAGATTCTAATCCTTTCGGTTGTGATGGTATACCGGGGTTAGTAGCAGGAACAGCAACAGCTATTTGATTTAACTGAGATTCAATCATTTTATTAAAGCTAATTTGGTTTTTGATGGCAGTAGAGAAATTATCAATTCTATTATTTATGTTTTCTAGTATTTTATCATTGGATGCCAATTTCTTAGACAAGTTATCCATTAGCTTTCCTTGATTAGACACTAACTCTCTCAGGGGTGGAAAATTATTATTGTTGTTGTAAGAGTTATTACCTTGATAATTACCTGAGTAGTTAGGCCTCTGTTGATTCCAACCTTGATTTTGTTGAGGACGGTTGTAGTTGTTGTTGTTGTTGATGTACCTTGCATCCTCAAGCATCTCAGGGCAGTGATTGCCTGAGTGTCCAGTATCTCCACATTCCTCACAAGTCATGTGAGAGTCGTAGACGTTCATGACTTCTCTTTTGTCTCCAGCTTTGTCATCGAGCTTTTTCATGAGTAGGTCTAACTTTACAGACAGCATGTCTACCTCCTTGAGCTGGTGCATACCTCCACCCTTCTTGCGTGTTTGAGTACTCTCTTCGTTCCAACCTTGGTTGGACGCCATCTTCTCCACAAGGGCTGTAGCTTGTGGTATGGTGAGTGATAGAAATGCGCCTCCAGCTGTAGCATCCATGGTCTCACGAGCACTAGTGATGAGCCCATGATAGAAAGTCTGCATAAGTAGCCAGCTTTCCATTCCATGATGGGGACATTCTAGGATGTAATCTTGAAAGCGCTCCCATGCTTCTGGAACGGATTCATCATGTTATTGCTGAAAACTTGTAATCTTTCCACGGAGAGCATTGGTCTTGCCCATGGGAAAGAACTTAGCCAGAAAGTTCGTAGAGCAGAGTGCCCACGTAGTGTTCTTATCCTTCGTCGCGTAGAACCACTGCTTCGCTCTCCCCAATAGTGAGAATGGGAAAAGGCGAAGTAGTATGGCGTCTTTGGGAACATCTAATAAAGTGAATGTGCTGCAAATCTCTAGGAAGTGTTGGAGATGAGCACTTGCATCTTCGTGCGGCTTCCCACAAAACTGGTTGGCTTGTACCATGTTGATGAGCCCTGGCTTGAGCTCAAAGTTCTTGTCGATGGCCGCGGCAGGTCCAGTGCGGATGTTGTCCGTAATGGGAGCTGAGAACTCGCGGATCGTCTTGTTCGCCATGGCTGCGAACTCTGTTGACAAATTCCGGATGAAACTTCGGCGGTCTTCTGAATTGGATGAAGTGTTGCGTCGAAGTGTTGACTTCTTGAGCTTGGCTCTTGCCCCTCTGATTAATGCTTCGGGGTTGTCAACAAAATTTTCTGGAAGATGTCCTCTATTCATACATCACCCTGTAAAACAATAAGAATAGAAAAATACAGGGGTAAATCTGTATGGGAGAATTGATGATCTCAATCACTTAATGATGCGAATGATGACTCAAATTCCGTATTCATTCCTTGTTAGTAAATCAACCTTCCCCGGCAACGGCGCCAAAAATGCTTGTTGGGCATTCTTAACGTCATTACCAAAAGTAGACTTAGTTTTCTAATTCTGATAACGGCGCCAAAAATGCCAAACCTATCCCTCATGCCACTTAAGCCAAGTTGTCATCCCCAGCATGACATGAGAGACGCGGTATTGAAATATGCAACTGCTCTTCTAAATAAATAATAAATAAGATCTGCAAGCGCACAGATTAATACCGATGTAGCATTTTAACCGGGAAGTATTCCAGGTATCGTTATTTATATTTTTACCACTGGGAAGGGATTACTAACATCAATGTTGATTATGGAATGGAATATAGGAATGAGTATCAATCATTGCATGTATAAGTGAGAGCATTCATCTATCTCTTGCATACAAGGGTAAGTGTCACATAAAATATGGATAAAGTATGAATGGTGACAAAGATAATTAATCTGATCAGCTAGCCACATATAATAATGATAAGCACCTCAACAGATATTCTAGCAAGTCATTAGCATGGTATTAGGACGAACTACAAGGATATTTCCTAAGTTATTCTTAATTATAAAGTCTAGTATATCATAGTTAGTGTAAGTACACTTGGCAATCATTGCGAGAAAGGACTACGCCCATGCATAGTGATATTATCAAGGAAGATGAGAAACATAGCAATCACTCCCCCGTAATAATGTTGCTCTGCCTGCCTTACACACGGGAGGGGGACTATATAAGAACCAACGAAGCTGTCACCATCGCGGACCACCCCACGATCCGGCATATAAGGTGCAATCGCAGATAAATATGGTCTAAGCACCACGCCTACACAATATTTATCATTTACCCATGGATCCGATGGATAAACGCTATACGATCCTAAACATGTATATAATTCCAATCTAACTAAGCCAAGCGTATAACTACGATAAACTAAGAACAATATAATTGCAAACATAAACAAGTAGAGCATAGTCATAATCAATATATTGAAATAGAACAAAGTTGTATTCATAATATTGAAGAACAAAGATGAACAATGAAGAACAGTAAAGGAATTACCAAGAATCCTCATGACAGATCCGGAAACCAATCGAAGATGGACTCCTTCTAGTTCTAATCCTATGTAGCTATGCTATACTAGAGATCTAGTTGATGTGGTGGCTCTAGGGCTTGATCAGAGACTCTCCTCCTGAGATTAGGGTTTGAAGAATGAGAATGAGGGAGTGCCTCCTCCAGGGGCCAGGGGTCCTGCTTATATAGCCCCCTCAAGTGAACGTGGGCCGTCGGATCAAACCGACATTAATCGCACGGTTTTCCTTAATCCCTTAGGTCGGTGGAGCATAATCCGCGAGACGGAGCCTGATTGGCTCTCAGGCCAGGGCGGGCGCCCTAGGGAGCAGGGCGGGCGCCCTGCCTCCAGGCCCGTTCGGCCTCCCGTTCGATCTCGTGGCTTCTGGAGTCTTCTAGATGATAGAAAATCGGTGAACACGTTATTATCTCTATGTAAACCCGACGTGTGGGCCTTTTCTCCGTATTTTCTGATAACCCCCTGCAGAAACAGGCAAACACCAAAACTCGTGGAATTCTGTCAGATAAAACCCTAAGTCTAGGTGTTGGTTGCATTTGGATCCTTTTCTTTATTTATTTGATAACTATATTTGGTACTTAAGGACCGTCAACACCCACCCCTACCCTACCACCCCTTTAATTTTCAGACATAAGACTATCCGCACTCATCATCCTCCGTATTCATCCTCTAAAAGGAATATTTCAGCCTGGTCACTACTCTATACTGCTTTCTCCTGCACCCATCCATACTCTATATCATCCTCTATCTATTGTGGGACCCACTAGTCAAGATTTTTTATTAAAAATCCCCCGCCGGCCTCCCTCCCTCACATTCTCTCTCTCTCTCTCCCTCCTCTCTCTCTCCCACTTCTGTCGGCCCCTCCCCTCGCTCCCCCCTCTCTCTCCCCATGGCGTCTCCGGTGGTGGAGCTCCCTTGCGGCCCGCAGCGGCGCTGCTGTGCGGCCCGCGGCGGCGCTGCTGCGCGGCCCGCGGCACTGCTCCCGCGCGCCCGAGCTCGAGCAGGCGAGGAGCAGTCGGCACGGGCTGTCGGGCGCGACGCAGGCGGCTGGCAAGGGTGGACGGGCGGCGGCGTCCTCGGCTGCGGCGTGGCGGGTGGGCGGGCCGGCGCCCGTCTCCTCCTCTGCTCGCCGTTGTGGTGCTCGTCTCCTCTTCTTCTCCCCCTCTGCTCACCCCTGTTGTGGAGATCCCGGAGCCAGCCGTCGTGCTCCCTGCTCGCCCTCACTTCCTGGCGGCGGCGAGCGGCGGGCCCCACGCCTCCTGCCCGCTGCGAAGTGGGGCCGGCGCGGGCGTAGCGGACGTCCGCTATTCCGCTACCTTTGGCGGACGAGCACTCCTAGCGGACGGGGATAGAGTACCCGCTGCAGCGTCCCCGTCCGCTATCTGCGTACTGCAGGATGCGGTAGCGGACCGCGGTGCAGACAGTCTAAGGAGCCCATCCCTTCATTAATTTTATGAATACTAGCATTTTACTCAGTAGAATTCAAAGGAAAAGGTTGATGTTAAGGCCGTGTTTGGAACACATGAACTTTTTCCTATTCCTGCATTTGTTCTATAAAATTGAATAGATTCATGTAAGATTTATGTACGATCCTTGTGAAGTTCATGCGTTCAAAAAACCCTAAGGAAAAATCTACCAATGCTCTAGTGAATCCATAGTTCGCTACAATTAATATCCTTCTTCTAAGCGTCAATTGTATGAATACTCCTACTCCTTCACTTTTTCATGATCAAGGAAGACATACCATAATCTGATTTCAAATGAAAATAAGAGAACAAAATGTAGAAAATGAGATCCTACTCCTATCCCCAATTATCTTAACCTAATCTTGAATTCCCAAATAAACCTTTGACCTTGACCCATCTAGTGCATGCAACATTAGCTGCATAAAAATCCAAGAAGATATGCTGACGCTCATATATAAATCAAGCTGATTGGAATAAATAGCTGGAAAAAACAATATGTATAGTTAATAGCTGGAAAAAACAATATTTGTATAGTTAATAGCTGGAAAAAAAACAAGATGTCTAGTTGGCTACTTAATTAGTAGTACAGTAATATTTCCAATAATCATAACAACTGTTGTTTTGGATGTCTGCAGTCAACACGTCTTGAACTTGACCATCACTATGTCTATGAATATTATTGTTCAAAATATTTTTGAAAACAGTGGCTAGATTTTTCATCAAAATTAGTTTTGATATATTTTTAATTTGCTATATATTTCAAATATATTTTATACAATTTTCATAGCTAAAGTAGAGTCTCTGTGATCATTTTCCTGGTTACTATACGAAAGAGTAGCATTCTAAGAAATAAAAATTTGTAAATTAAACCTTTCTAGTTGTGCCTAGTGTGGATTCCACCGAATCCATCCGTTAATTAACTTGCTGGACCCTCACCAGCAAGAGACACATGCAGGTATGACATCTCCATATGCAGGTCCACAAGAAGAGGAAGAGCAACACCGACAATCACAGACCGTCACAGCTCTCCTACCCGCACCCCCTTTTTTCAGATTGCATTTGCAGGCTCTCTTGGAAGGTCCCAGATGCTACTCTGATGCTACAATACAACCTCATGGACATTCACATGCCATCGACCTGCAGGCCTGGGTGTGTTCATCCTTGACACCCACACCAATCCACCACAAGCATTCTTCTTGCACGTTAGGATGGACAACTGTGCCTACGTAATTATGGCTGAGGCGGCTGCCATGGCTACAGCTGCCAAGGTGTCCACGGCGCTCCATGTGCAGGCACCAAACTACCTCACCGACAGTCAGCAGCTGGCGTCTTATTTCAACTCTGCAGATCGCTCTCCCACACCAGATTGGAGAATCAGGCACATTACTCAAAACTTCATAAACTTGACAGGAAACTCCAACTGCAAGATTTTCAAGATTTTTAGAGAGCAAAATGTAACTGCTCACACTCTAGCAAGACAGGCCTCAAGAGCTTTAGTTCCTGCTTCATAAGACGCTGTATTCTCTTGCTTTTCAAGTCATCATGGTACATTGTGCCCTCTTAGGATGGCACTACAATCTGTAAACTGGGGATCTTGTTCCCTGATAACAGCTAAATGCTGTTAATAATAAAGTTGCTTGTTTTCAAAAAAAAAAACTTGCTGCATAGCAGTATAGCATAATACACTAAAAAACTTGAGGGGTTAAAAGGAAAACCTGTTGTGCTCTAGTAAATTAATATTTTCTAGGATTAATTTAATATCCTTGTTCTCACTGTCAACTGTGCGAGTACTCCAACTCTAACCCTTTCTCATGATCCTAGAAGACAATCCATAACCCAATTTCAAATGCAAAATAAATAAATAAATAAAAATGTATTAAAAGAGATCTGTAAGTTTTTTTTTACCAAAATCTTTATTCTTGGACTTGCTGTGAGTATTCCTACTCCATCCCTTTCTCATGACCTAGCAGGCGAGCCATAACCCAGTTTGAAACGAATACAAAAGGAATAAATAAAAATGTATATGTGTATATCAGAAGAGATCCTATTCCTCTCACCATTAGCCACAATTACCTGATCATAGTTTTCGACCCAATCTGTATAAGTCTTCGTCCTCGGCTATATATAACCCGTGCTTCTCCCCTTTTCTCCTCAGCTCTACTCGAAGAGCGTTCTACCACCACACCACAAGTCTACAATCTAAAACGCAAACGACAAAAAGAAGGAAGGAAAAAAAAAGGTGCTGCCGATCGACCATGGCGGCCGTGGCCAAGATCGCCATGGAGTGGCTCCAAGACCCTCTGAGCTGCGTGTTCCTTGTCACGCTGGCCGTGGTGCTCCTGCAGCTGCGACGGCGGGGCAAAGCGCCGCTGCCGCCTGGCCCGAAGCCGCTGCCGATCGTGGGCAACATGGCGTTGATGGACCAGCTGACCCACCGCGGCCTGGCGGCGCTGGCCGAGAAGTACGGCGGGCTGCTCCACCTCCGCCTGGGCCAGCTGCACGCGTTCGCGGTGTCCACGCCCGAGTACGCGCGCGAGGTGCTGCAGACGCAGGACGGCGTGTTCTCGAACCGCCCGGCCACCATCGCCATCGCGTACCTGACGTACGACCGCGCGGACATGGCGTTCGCGCACTACGGTCCCTTCTGGCGCCAGATGCGCAAGCTGTGCGTGATGAAGCTCTTCAGCCGGCGCCGCGCCGAGACGTGGGTGGCCGTGCGCGACGAGTGCGCGGCGCTGGTCCGCGGCGTGGCGGTGTCGTCCGGCGGCGGCGAGAAGGCGGTGAACCTGGGCGAGCTCATCTTCAACCTGACCAAGAACGTGACGTTCCGGGCCGCGTTCGGCACCCGCGACGGCGAGGACCAGGAGGAGTTCATCGCCATCCTGCAGGAGTTCTCCAAGCTGTTCGGCGCCTTCAACATCGGCGACTTCCTGCCGTGGCTGGGGTGGATGGACCTGCAGGGGATCAACCGCCGCCTCCGCGCCGCCCGGTCCGCGCTGGACCGGTTCATCGACAAGATCATCGACGAGCACGTGAAGCGCGGGAAGAGCCCCGACGACGCCGACGCCGACATGGTCGACGACATGCTCGCCTTCTTCGCCGAGGCCAAGCCGGCGGCCGCCGTGAACGGCGGCGCGGCCGCGAACGGCGACGACCTGCAGAGCACGCTCCGCCTCACGCGCGACAACATCAAGGCCATCATCATGGTACGTATACACGTCATC
Organism: Saccharum spontaneum; assembly: GCA_022457205.1. Classification (NCBI taxonomy): domain Eukaryota; kingdom Viridiplantae; phylum Streptophyta; class Magnoliopsida; order Poales; family Poaceae; genus Saccharum; species Saccharum spontaneum. Next base: position 28,122,855 of record CM039579.1, read on the forward strand.
CCTCTGACCTCCTGCTGTCACGCTAATCACGCCGGTCGGCCGGCCAAAATCGTCCGTTCCTTGACTCGTCGTTTTTGCGCTTATAAATCGAGATGTGCATGACAATGAACAGTGCTAACATGCATGCGTGTGCAGGCGATAGGATTCGATATGTATATATAATACATAGTATATCCTGAGATACAGATAAGTATATGTCTCTATAAATGGCATGCATGTGTCGTCGGAGGAGGTGTGATTCGGTAAGATATACAGTATATATTGCTAAAAATATCACTAGTACTTGGTGGTCTATCGACAGCGGAGTATACATTAAATTAGTACAGGTGGTGCTGGGTAGGGGGTAGTTTTGGCTGGGAATTAGATCAGTCAATTAATTAGTCTGAATAGTAGATCGATGATTGCCAGACCATGCATGCATGCAAAATACAGTATACATGTGATGCATGTACGTAACGATTAGTACCATGCACACAGGCAAGCGCTTGCTGTACTAGTAATAATAATAATTGACAGAACGGGCACGTTTGGCCTGACTAATGCTAGCTAAACAAAGATAATAATATGTATGTAGTAGAACCAAGCATACTCTTCTTCTAGGTAAATCAGAAGTGCTTTGTGCTTTCTCTGCTAGCTGGTGACAGAGTGTCGTCGTCTTGTTTGTTCCTGCATACTCCCTCCGTCCTAGAAAAAGTGTCGTTTTAGATTTGTGAGACATCGTATTTGACCGTTCGTCTTATTCAAAAAATTTTAATAAATATTATTTATTTTGTTATGACTTATTTTATCATTAGAGATACTTCAATAATAATTTTATAATTTCGTCTTATACATGTGGACAATATATACTCCCTCCATCCCAAATTATAAGACGTTTGACTTTTTTTACCCCAAGTTTGACCACTCGTCTTATTCAAAAAATTTGTACAAATATAGTCAAATTTAAGTCATTCTTGAAGAACTTTTATTAATATACCAAGCTACGATAAAAAATTGATATTTTGCACAATTTTTTTGAATAAGACGAGTGGTCAAACTTGATGTCAAAAAAGTCAAACGTCTTATAATTTGGGATAGAGGGAGTATATCCATCTCTCTTTAATTTCCCCCGCCGCGGCGGAGCTCACGATCGAGCTTAGAGTACGTCAGGCCGCGCGTAAGGCGTAACCCAATATTCTTCGCCTTCTCTTTCATCAGTATATAGTTTTTCTCTTTAGAATTCGTACTCCGGCTTCTCCACGCAGCTAGTATATTATTATATATACAAATACGTACGTGGACAGGCCGACAGGCACCAACCACTGTCACGATGCACGTATATACGTACGTGGACAGCTCTATATACAACTCGTATTTTTCTGACATATATACGGCTATGTTGTTCAATATTATTGTACCGGTCCCCTAGTAGTTTGCACATTCAACATCCAAAAAAACACTCACGTACAGTCGATATATATATATATATGCACCCTTTTCAACGGGCCCGCTGGTGGTAGTACTTGTAGGCATATGTCCTCCTTGCATTGGTGTCTGGAGACTTGTGATTTGACTAGGTAGGCGTACTCCACTACGGCCTCGTTTAGATTCCAGATTTTGCCTCCCAAATTCACTATGCAGAATTCCTATTCCCCGTCACATCAAAATACCGGCACATATATGGAGTACTAAATATAGATGAAATAAAAAACTAATTACACAGTTTTGTTGTACTTTGTGAGACGAACATTTTAAGTCTAATTAATCAATATTTGGACAATTATTACCAAATAAAAACAAAATTGCTATAATGTGACGTGACCCTTACTATGCAAAGTTTGGTTCCAAATTTTGGAATCTAAACATGGCCTACGTAAGCGCCGCAATTCGGTGCTATGCATGATTAGACACGTTTCCTCTTTTTGGTTCATATACACGTAGCCTAAATATAACGATATACACGTTTCCTCTTTTTGGTTCAAACCGGATATGTACTTATGTACTATAGTATGTGGCCATGCTTGAGTCCCACAAAGTACTGTACATATTTTGCATTGATGGTTTTTTTCTTCTATATATACATATATATCACCACGCACTAATTTTTGTCGTCTAGCTAGTCCGATTTTGCGCATGACGGAAGTCGTCGCAGGGTGTGTTTAGACAGGATGTAAAATTTTTGCAAGGCACGTTAACTCTTTCGTTTGTATGTGGTAATTAGTGTTCAATTATGAATTAATTAGGTTCTAAAGATTCGTCTCATGATTTTCAACCAAACTATATAATTAGTTATTTTTACCTATATTTAATACTCCATGTACGTGTCAAAGATTCGATGTGACTAGAAATCTTGTAAAATTTTTGGAATTTTGAAGGAAGTGAACACACCTGTACAAAGTTTTGGTTGGCACCCAACTCATGCATGTATATACTACTATAGGCTACTACCCTGCATCATTCTTTAACGTATATATACTCCATGATTATAGTATTCTATATGAGTTCTTTCCAGCTGACGTTGAAAGTAGTGATGAAAGCTTCCGAGTTTGATCGAGCCAACCATTGGGGAGACCATGCATGCGTGTATGTCACCTTCCAAAGTAAAATAAAAAAAGGCAGCATGTATCATTTTCTGACTAGAACCGCTCCCCTATCTTGCACCAAACGCTTTGTTTTCGTAAGTCCCAAGGTAAAATAACACTGGTAATGTTTACGGCCACCTATGACGGATATGTGATGAGATCATGAGAGTAGTAAAACCATCACGATTTTGTACTAAGGGCATGTTTGGTTAAATGTGTTAAAGTTTAACAAATATTGTAGTACTTTCGTCTTATTTGATAAAAAGTTTTCAATTTTGGACTAATTAGACTTAATAGATTCGTCTTGTAAATTACTCCTAATTTTTACCGACATACATATATTAGTCTACATTTAGTATTCTATACATTTGTCACAACATTAATATAATAAAAGTTAAACTTTAACATTCATGAACCAGGTCTAACTTTTGAAGCGGTAAAGTACCCACACTTGTCAATTATCCGGCCAGTCTCTGGTTTATATGAATTAAATACATACATGTCGTACGTCCTAGAATGCATGTAATAATCAAAGCTTGCGTCAAGGACACAACTAGCACGAGTGCATGCTGATCATGTGGTGGCGTCATATAGACGCTCCCTATTATTTGTTTTTCTTTCTGTAGTTTGCTGGATGGATAGAACTAATGATGCGTATGTATGTATGGACGTATGCATGCAGGACGTGATGTTTGGCGGGACGGAGACGGTGGCGTCGGCGATCGAGTGGGCGATGTCGGAGATGATGCACAGCCCCGACGACCTCCGCCGCTTGCAGCAGGAGCTCGCCGACGTCGTGGGCCTGGACCGCAACGTGAACGAGTCGGACCTGGACAAGCTCCCCTTCCTCAAGTGCGTCATCAAGGAGACGCTCCGGCTGCACCCGCCGATCCCGCTGCTCCTCCACGAGACTGCCGACGACTGCGTCGTAGGCGGCTACTCCGTGCCCAAGGGCTCCCGCGTCATGATCAACGTGTGGGCCATCGGCCGCCACCGCGGGTCCTGGAAGGACGCCGACGTGTTCCGGCCGTCCAGGTTCACGCCCGAGGGCGAGGCCGCGGGGCTCGACTTCAAGGGCGGCTGCTTCGAGTTCCTGCCCTTCGGCTCCGGCCGCCGGTCCTGCCCCGGCACGGCGCTGGGCCTGTACGCGCTGGAGCTCGCCGTCGCCCAGCTCGCGCACGGCTTCAACTGGTCGCTGCCCGACGGGATGAAGCCGTCGGAGCTGGACATGGGCGACATCTTCGGCCTCACCGCGCCACGCACCACAAGGCTCTACGCCGTGCCCACGCCCCGGCTCAACTGCCCCTTGTACTGATCCTGATCGACGGCGTGCGCGACGACTGTCATTACGCATGCATGCATGTGTTTGGATTGGACTTTGGTGTTCATCGATCCCTGGAGACTGTGGAGTGGGGGAGTAGTTAGGAGTTTGGTGGCTTTCTCTGTCGTCTTTTTTTTGTTTATTATTTGTTATAATTTTCCGGACCCTTCATTAAAACCATGCCTGATCGATGCTGTAGGGCCGGGTAATAATAAGGGTATTCTCATGCTAGTTGTGCATGCCTAGGCAAGGAAGTAAAATGATCCAAGTTGTGGCTGCAAGAACTCAAATTTTTATAAAATATGCCGGTCACAGATTCCGTGAGTTTTCATGTGAAGTTTAATAAATATACTTCTTTGGCCCCTTTGTACTGTATGCACAAGTTATACATGTCCCCATTTCTTTTTCATTTAGAGCATCTTTACTTGATCTCTTGTCTGTAACTACAAACTACGGAGTAAATATAATAACACCGGCGGAGCCAAGGCCCAGCCCTGGGCCGTTGGCCGGGCTCCCCGCCTACTTGTGCTTTAGGCGGTTAGGCCCAAAGGCCCAGTACAGACCTACAAGTCCGATAGGAGGGGCGTCGCCGCGGCTTCCGATAGGAGACAAGAGCGCGCGAGCGCTCGATGTTGCGGCGCGCCGCTGGACGGATGAGAGACCGAGGAGATGCCATTACCACTGGACTGGCCATTACTCCATGGCGGGGAGGCCGAAGCGACGCTTTGTGCGCCGAGCTCAACCTGAATCAAATCCCAGGTCAGTCCCAACCCTCCTTCAGCCCTTTATTATCTCTATCCTACCGTCCTGCCTCTTTTCCAATCCCCAATCCCCCAATCTCCAATCGAAGCATGCTGTGGCTGGTGGCTGGAGTCCAGCGAGGGCATGAGGAAGAGTCGGCGACTGGTGGCAGCCGTGGAACTAATAGGAAGCTCTGAATCTAGAGAGGCGCCGCCTGCTGCCCTGCTATGTTGAGCAAAAGTTGCAAATGGCAGAGGGGAGGAGGTTGAGCAAACCAGGTAATTTGACTAATTTCAGAGTTATCTAATATGTAGAGGTTAAATTCAATGGATGGCCTATGACCTTGCCCTTATAAACGTATATTCTTACGTTTTTTTATTTAGGGATGAGGCGTTTTTTGGTTGATAGAAAATAGACCTGAAAGACATCTAGGGTTATTTAGGGAAAATGCGTTTTTTGCTTTTTACCGATTAGCATTTAGGTTTATCTTTTGTGTTTCATTATCTAAGTTACTGAAAAATCATTTTAATATTTTAATTTGAATATATCATGGTTTCCTAATTTTATATGTATGTTATATAATATATTCATGTGCATTGCTTGTCACTGTTAGCTTGGCATATTGTCACGCCCAGGCTCTCGAAAATTCCTAGCTCTGCCACTGTATAATAATATGTCTAGATACGTAGTAAAATGAATGAACCAAAAAAAATAAAATGACTTATAATTTGAAACGGAGGGAGTACTACCCAGTAAAAGCGGCAAAATGTCTCCCTCTTTTTAGTCTGGGCCTTTTTCGTCGTGTTCGGCCGACACCAGCCGAACCAACCTACGCAGGACGGAAAAAAACAAAATACCTACGAGACGTGAATATGAACCATGATTTCGACCCTCCAAATACCACGGGCTTACCACCACACCACAGAAGCTCAAGTGATATTTATTGAAGCTTTTTTTTATTTAGCCTGGCTAACACCTTCAAATATTTACGTGAAAACACCATTATGGTTGGCAAGACAAGAAAAAACTATGATAATATGGTAATGCATATATTAGAATAATCTAGCAAGACAACCAATACAAATAATAATAAATTAAACTACAAAAATGTGGAATTGAATATATTAAAATAATCTAGCAAGACAAAAAAAAACTATGAAAATGTGGTATTGCATATATTAAAATAATCTTGCATATATTATATGTAATAATGTTAAAATATTTCTGCTACTAGACTTACCAGTTTACTTTAGATAGACATGTGATTATGGTTCAAATATACAGAGTATGAGTAGACTCAAGTAACTCAGTTGGCAAGTCCTAATTTCTAGATGTGTAAACTTGGTCTGATTCTCTTCTGATTTGCAGTTCCAGTGGATTGATTCTCTTTTGATTTGCAGTTCCAGTGGCCATCCAGTGATATGTCTCCGAAGGACATTACTTGGTTGAAATTTATTTTCTGCCTTTAAAAAAAATGTCAATGGCTACCACCTTCTCTTCAGGCTTTTTAGGGCCTGTTTGGATCCTCTCCCCTCTATACTTTAGACCTCTAAACTTTAGAGCTAAAGCTCGAAATAGGTGGCCTAAAGTTAGCTCTAAATTTTAGGCCACCTCACATTAGAGCTTTAGACCTCAAAAGTGATCTAAAGTGCTCTAAAGTTTTTAGAGCTCTAAACTTTAGAGGTAGGGATCCAAACAGGGTGATGCTCCATATTAGTTTTTGTTCAGTTGGGTTACATAATCATCAAATGACATATAGAGAAAAAACATATACAATAGAAATTTTAGTTGGTATAAACTGTTGTCGATGCGGGACCCATAGGGTTCCCCAGCGATGTGACAACAAGTAGTGGGCCCTGGCCTAGCCCACGGATAGAGGCAGAAAAGAGGTGCAGTATCTGCCACTCCGGATCTGAGTAGAATAGGCCAGACTAGCCGGATTCCTATGGAAGTACTTTCTGTATTTTGTTCAGGACACCTTCTTTGGATCTGATTAAGATTGTAATCGCACCACAGCCTTCTTTATCGATATAAAGAGAGGCTATGGGCACCCCTGTAACAAGACAACATACCAATCAATCCAACACAAAGGCTAACGCTGACTATACGTAAAGGCTATTACTCACGATTGAGGGCCCAAACCAGTATAAATCGACTGTCTCTGCGTTCAGTGTCGAGTTCCAGCATACGCCGAAGCACGAACAACTATCTCGGGTACCCCCGTGGTAGGCTATTGTTGGTAAAACATCGATATCTGGCACGCCAGGTAGAGGCTTTCGGTGAATTTGCATCCAAGAACTCGATGGACCTCGACAACATGATCTTCTCGACGGGATCAACCTCCATCTTCAGATCGTGGATCTACGAGGCTGACGACAAGGGCAAGCTCTAAGGACATCTCCTCGAAGATCGAGAGGATCAGGAAGGCCTCCCTCTTTTGATGAGATTAACAAAGGAACTCTCCGGAAAGTTCTCATGTCTCGCGATGTCTGAATCAACTCAGATCTTATCGACGATCGAATTCAACTCAGACTCCGAGACGGAATCCGCCTCAGAAGCCAATCCAGGTTCATTTCATAGCAATCTGGGTTCTTTTTCGATGGGACTCTGGAACACAGCTTCAACCCATCAAGAGATCAATTCGAGCTTACTTTAGAACTCTCCCATGAAGATGGGTCTCCTCCCATTTGGACTCAACAACATAGTGAAATCATGCCAGATTCTACTACAAGAAGCAGCTAGATCGGTGCAAGGGATACCACTCACAGGAGCCCAAGAAGGCCTCGTACTGACGATGACTCCACAAGATTGCCTCGTCCACTAGCTGGGTTCTATCCCTAGGAGTAACGACACCTGACTAGTCAACGTAGCCGTTGTTCTACCCTACCAAGAAGGAAGGATGCTCCACAACATCAATGACTCTACAGAAATCATTGGCAACACTGATGGAGCAATCCTAGACACAAAGGCAATACACACCCGAAAAGTATTTATGATTCGGTGACCACCATTGATCCCACCAAGAGCACCTGATGTTAGATCCTCAGATGAGTCAGAGTCCAACATATCACCCAATGCTCTGGAGTACGATGGCGAGATTGAAGGCTAGAAACAAGCCAGGGAGAGAAGGAATAAGTTGAAAGAAGGTCACCGCGCAAGGCAGTGCAAAGAAGCCTAGACCAAATACGAGTCTGACCTGGCTGAGTACAATAGAAATAAGTCAGAACAAGAAGCTGAGGAAAGGCACGCAACTAGGAAGACGAACAACTCGCCGTATGATAGAATATGAGAATTAGCCGAAGAACTCGAAGCTATTTCCCACCCCAATGAAGAACAAGAGCGTCTCCGAGAGGTCCTTCGATCAACATCTCTCCGAGTACAAGGTGGAAGACCTAACTCAAGACAACCGGTCAGGTCAGCTTCTCACAGGACAGATAATCAAAGTCAAAGGAGGTCTGCTTTCAAAAGATTAGGGCCAAGCAGAAGCCACGACAGAGAAAGCAGAAGAGACCATAGTCAAAGTGATCGGGTTGAGCAACCAAGGGAAAGCAGGAGTAGAGTACCCGTCCACACAGCTCCTCGAAACTACTCTTGTCAGAACGATAGCTGGCAGGAGGGAGGGGTTGAATCAGAATATAAAGAAACCATAATACATGACAGATTTCCTTGCTTTGCAAATCGACTTGCTTCGATACGTTTACCTCACAAATTCAAGCCTTCAAATCACTCAAAATACGATGGCAAAACTAAACCCAAATAGTTGCTTATAATCTACTCTCAGTCATTAGAATTAGCCGGAGGGGGCGATGACATCAAGGCACTCTTTTATCCTATGGCACTGGAGGTCACGCCGCTCTATTGGTTTGACAAATTGAACCCAAGATCCGTCAGAGGATGGGAACACTTGCAGAAAGCTTTCTGCGAGAAGGCGGTGAAAGTCTCAAGCAAAAAGGCGGTGAAAGTCTCAGGGACTATTACCGTCGTTTTGGCGAACTACGGGCTCAAGTACATGACATCACTGAGCGAGAAGTAATCGAAGCTTTCTCTCATGGAATCATGGCCAAGTGGCAATTTTAAGACTTTTGCAAAGAGAGTCCAAGAAACAATGAAGAATTTAGACGAACATTAGAGAAGATGATCACCGCAGAAGAGAAGACGCGAAAACATTTCTAGATAGAAACAATCGAGATAACAACTGAGATAACTCGGATAGGCAAAATTATCGAAACAACGGGCATCAAGACAGAAAGCGCGAGCCTGACAACACTGTAGCCATGGCCGGCAAATCAAAGAAGTTCTCAAAATTCAAGAGATTTGAGGACATTGAAAATATGCATTGTATATGGCATCCGCAGGGAAATCATACAACTAGAGATTGTCGTATCTTTATTGATCGGTATACAAGAAAGGGCAACAAGGGAGATAAGAAAGAAGACGACCAGAAAAAAGGAGAAGATAGTATTGAAGACAAAGGATTTTAGCAATCAAAAGGGAGAGTCGCGGTCATCTTTTCAGGAGTTCTAGGCTCCAAAAGCAAGCACCAGGACAAGTTGGCTCTCCACAACATCATGATAGCAGAACCAGTCATCCCTAGGTACCTTAATTGGTCATAGTATCCAATCTAGTTTTCTAGAAAAGATTAATAGACCAGTGTTGGGAACACTGGCCTATATCCACTTGTTTTGGGTCCAACTATCGCAGAAATGACAGTCACCAAGGTTCTGATAGATGGAGGAGCGGGACTCAATATCATATTTTCAAAAACACTAAGGAAGATGGAACTAAACCTAGCCAGGTTGATTACTCCAACAGGAGTACCTTTCTAAGAAATAGTACCCGACAAGGCAACCATGTCACTTGGACAGATTACCCTACCAGTTACATTTAGAACTCCAACCAATTACCGAACAGAGTTTATTCAATTTGAAGTAGCAGACTTCGAGACATCATGTCATGCCATTCTTGGAAGACCAGCACTTGCCAAGTTCATAGCTATACCTCATTACCCATATCTCCAACTCAAGATGCCAAATCCCATGGAATACTCTCCATTTGAGGTGACTTGAAGCGCGCTTTTGATTGTGTCATACAAGCAATCCAAATTGCAGCCAAAGCACAGGCAGCCGATGACAGAGAAGAAATAGCCACCGTTGTTGTACAGATGAACCTGGAAGAGCTGGAGATTCTGGCTAAAAAGCCTTGCATCCTCGCACCACCAAAAGAAACCGATGTGAAGAAAATCGACCTGGGTACTGGTGATCCCAAGAAGACGCCGATCATCAGTGTTCACCTCTCGATCAAATGCGCTTACCAACTTTATTCGGGACACCAAAGATATCTTCACTTAGAAGCTGGCCGACATGCCAGGTGTGCTAAGAGAGTTGGCTGAGCACAAAATTGATGTCAATGAAGGCTCCAAACCATTCAAACAATGGCTACGAAGATTTTCACCAGATAAGAAGGCAGCAATTAAAAAAGAGATTGCAAAATTAATGGCTGCCAGATTTATAAGAGAAATTCTTCATCTAGACTGGCTAGAAAATCCTATTCTAGTACAGAAAAAGAACAGGGCAGAATAGCGCATATGCCTCGACTACACGGATCTCAACAAGCACTACCCAAAGGACCCTTTCGGGTTATCGTGGATTGATCAGATTGTCGATTCAACGACAGGATTTGCCCTGCTATCTTTTCTTGATTGCTATTCAGGATATCATCAGATTGCATAAAAGGAAGAAGACTAGAGCAAGACATCTTTTATCACTCCGTTCGGTGCTTACTACTAACAAACCATGTCGTTTGGACTCAAGAACGTTTGTGCTACTTACCAAAGAGCTATCCAAACATGTCTCAGTGAGCAGATTGGTGACAACACAGAGGCCTACGTCGATGATATCATGGTAAAGATGAAGCACCCGAATATGCTTATCCAAGACTTAAAACAGTCCTTCAAAAACTTAAAGAAGTGGAAGTGAAAATTGAACTCAAACAAGTGTGTATTCAGAGTACCATCAGGACAACTACTTGGATTTTTGGTCAGCCCTCGAGGAATTGAGGCAAGTGTTGACGATCCTTAAGTATCAAATTTAATTGTCAACTAAACATGGAAAAGGATCAATATGCACTAGACATCTAGAATTAGGGTTTTATCTGACAGAATTCCACGAGTTTTGGTGTTTGTCTATTTCTGCAGGGGGTTATCAGAAAATACGGAGAGAAGGCCCACACGTCGGGTTTACATAGAGATATTAACATGTGCGCTAATTTTCTATCATCTAGAAGACTCCAGAAGACACGTGAACGAACGGGAGGCCGAACGGGGCCCAGCCCAGGGCGCCCGCCCTAGGGTTTGGGGTGGCCGCCCTACTCCCGTGGCCAATCAGCGTCAACTTCGCGGATTATGCTCCACCGACCTAAAGGATCAAGGAAAACCGTGCGATTAATGTCGGTTTGATCCGACAGCTCACGATCATTTGAGGGGGCTATATAAGCAGGGCCTCTCCACCCCAGGGGAGGAGGAGAAATCATTATCAGAGGAAGCCATCAAGTTTAGGGTTTAGAAACTCTCTCCCGCAGAGAATTAGATTTAGCTACTCCCAATTCTTTCAAGTTTTATAGGATTGATTAGATAGAATTAGAGAAGTAGGGCCTAGCGCTCTGGATTTCGGATCTTCGTCAATAAAGATTGGTATTATTTCATATCTTTCTCTATGACTTTATTCTAATTGCATTATGTCTTTATTTATTATGTTCCTAGTTTGCTCTAGTTCTATAAGTGATATAGTTATGATTGATGATGAGTTCATGCATGAGTTTGCAAAGCGCTTAGCTCTTTTCACGTGGGAGTTAAGTGGTAGATCACATGTAGGCGTGGTGCTTAGATGTTATTTACCTGCAAATGTATCCTATTGGCCGGGTCGTGTGGTAGTTCGCGATGGTGACAGCTTCGTTGATTCTTATATAGTCCACCCTCCGTTGATAGGACAGGCAGAATTTGTATTGCGGAGTAAGTCTTGCTATGTTCTGATTTACTTTAGCAATGTTCCTTATACATGAATGAAGAGTTTTTTGTGCTATATATGATCTTGTAGATGCTTAGAGTAGATTATGACTTAGTAAATAGTAGATACTTAGAATCCATTCTCTTGCTAGTCCGACGTCACCTTACATTTATGTGGAGTAATCTATTTCTAATCGCTGTGTTATTTACCCATGAGCTTATATTTCATTATCTTTATTATTATGGCTTACCCCCTGCCAAAGCAAGTGACTGTGTGACGAGTTTCTCAGTAGTAATCATGTTCTTGCAAGTTTATCTCTAGTCTAAGCCTTGATAGATTTTACCCCTGTTTTCGCTTTCACCGTTCTCTTAAGCAAAATTATAAATAACGATACCTGGAATACTTATCCTGGTGAAATGCTACAATGAGGTATTTTATCTGTGCGCTTGCGGATAGAATAGATTATTTTCTAGAGAGCCCTTATGTTTATAAATACCTTAGTACGCTCTAGCACCATGCTAGGGATGACAACCTAGTATTCAAGTGGTGTTAGCTAGTGTCAACAAGCATTTCTAGCGCCGTTGCCGGGGAACGGTAAGGAAAGTCAAGAAGTCGGTCAAGGTTATTCAAATAAAATTTTAGACTAGACTATTGAGAAATAATTGCATAACAGCTACTATATAAATGAGAAATCATAGCAAGGCACCTCTGCTTTGGCAGGTTCACCCTGTTGTTTTCCTATGTTTATATTTTTTTACAGGGTATATCAGGATTGACTTTGGTGAACTAAATTCTTCATCATCAGAACCAAAGCAATCAAGGAAGAAGAAGCTAGCTACCAATTGTTGAAGTGATGGCACAGAAGACCTTACAGGAATTTTCTGCCCCAAGTCTTGAGAACATTCTTACTGGTCCAAGATTTGAAGTAGAAGAAGGAGTACCTGAGTTCGAGCTCAAGTCAAACCTCATCAACTTGGTGCAAGCTACACAATTCAGTGGGAAGGCACACGAAGATGCTAGTGCACATTTGCAGAACTTCTTGGAGATTGGAAGCACAATTAGCATCAACGGAGTTGACAAAGACGTCATACTACTTCGCCTCTTTCCATTTTCACTAGAAGGGAAGGCGAGAAAGTGGTTCTACACCAATCAAGCAAACATCAAAAATTGGACGAACCTGTCAGATGCCTTTCTATCAAAGTTTTTCCCTATAGGCAAAACAGCTGCCTTAAGAGGAAATATTGTCAGTTTCTAACAGCAGAAGACAGAAACCATTCCAGAAGCATGGGAGCGTTTTCAAGGATACATATCAGATTGTCCTCACCATGGAATGGCCAAATGGTTACTTATGCAGACCTTTTATCATGGATTAACCCAAAAGTCTCGTGAGTGCCTAGATGCATCTGCTGAAGGATCATTCTTGGAGTTTACAATTAGAAAAGCAGAGACACTTTTGGATAAGATAGCAGAAAACCAAAGCTGGTTCCAAGACAAGACTCAACATTGTCATCAAACTGAAGAAATACCAGAAGAAGTAAAAGCACTATCAACTAAGATGGAAGATTTGCTCCATTGGATTGACCAGAGGGCCAAGTTCAAAGAAGATCAAAGGGCTATAGAGACAGTATACAAATATCAAACCACCTCAAGTCAACCCAATAGCAAAGGTATGAATTCAGGTAATATTCTCAAACAACCTTCATTAAAGGAGATAATTGCTCAACAAACTAAAACTAATGATGAAGTCAAACAAAGGCTAGATACAAATGAATCATTTTTAAAATATATACACAATAAAATGGATTTTCTATTAACTACCTTTGATGAGCAAAACACTCTTAATAAGAGGGTAGAGCTTAAGCTAGCTGCTGTCTTGCCTGTTGCCACTAACCTTGAGCAGGTAAAGAACATAACTACTAGAGGAGGGAGATCTACCAGAGATCCCCCACACCCAAGAGAGAAGCAAAAAACACCAGCTCCAGTGCAACCAGCAATGATAGAAGAAGACAGACTAGTTGAAGCAGAAGATCTGCTACAACCATCAAGAACTGGAGAAATGAGGAAAGATTTTCACGACACCAACTATTTGCCATTTCCCAGAAGAAACAGAGGACTACAGTCGGATGAGCAGTTTGGTAAGTTTGTAGAGGTCATTCAAAAGTTATATGTCAACATACGACTTGATGCCATACAGGTACCCACATATGCGAAGTACATTAGAGATATTCTTAACAAAAAGAGGCCACTGCCCACCACTGAGGTAATCAAGCTGACAGAAGAATGTAGTGCGGCCATCCTCAACCAACCACTAAGGAAGAAGAAAGATCCAGGATATCCTACCATTGATTGCTCAATCGGAGACCAGCACTTTAACAATGCACTTTGTGATCTCGGAGCAAGTGTCAGTGTGATGCCAGCATCAGTCTACAAGAAGCTTGAACACACAACCCTAGAACCAACATCAATGTGCCTACAACTAGCAGATCAATCAGTTCGACACCCGATGGGCATCGCAGAAAATATCCCAGTCAGAATAAGAGATTTCCTTGTGCCAGTAGACTTCGTGGTACTGGACATGAACCCCGACTCAAAAGTGTCCATCATCCTTGGAAGGCTATTTCTGAGCACCGCCAATGCCCACATTGATGTCAGTAAGGGAGAAATCAAGTTCAGCATAAACGGACAAAAAGAACACTTCACATTCAAGCCCAGACCAGAGAGAGACTCTACAGTGGAGGAGGTTCACGAAGAGAAACCACTGGAGACACCATCTCCAGAGGAAGGCAATTCAGAAGTTTAAAAAGATTTGGAGGTCCAGCTTGGGGGACCTAAAATTCCCAAACCCTCGCCGGGAGGTAATTCGGTATTTATCCACATCATTTAATTTTTTGCATAATTAATTCTTGCATTAGTCATACTCATCCATAGCATTATTATAAAAATCAAAAGTCCCATATAAATAATATTTGTGGTGTGTAAAAACCCATAATTATTAATTATTGTGGAGGCACAAAAATATTTTTCCATGATCATTTTTTTTAGTTTCAATTCTCATAATTTTTCCTGCATTATATTTATTTATAGCAATCTTCTAGAAGCATGACCCACATCCTTTGGTCCCATATGTCATACACTACACCTCACATACATCATAACACATAATTTCACCCACCAACTCATCTCCACTTAACCAGACAACTTCCACCGACCAACCACCACCTATGCAGCATTATTTGGCGTAGGAGTGAAGCATGTGAGGGAGTGGGAAAGTTTCAGCCACAGAGGGCACTCAAGTGGGGCGCCCGCCCTGTTGGCCAGGGCGCCCGCCCTGCCCCCAGCTCCAACTATAAAAGGCCACCTCTCTACCTCATTCTCATCCCACACACATTCCAAAAAACATATGCAAGCTTGAGCTCTCGACTTTCAGAAGAAGTGATCTAGTGGGAGAGTGAGAAGGAGAGTGGAAAGGGAAAGAAAGAGTGGAAGAGAGTTTGGAAAATTTTTGAGATAGAGAGTGAGATCACCTAGTAATTAGTGTTCCCGCTATCCCAAGCGGAATTAAAAGTTGTTTAGGGGGAAGTGCTGCTAAAATTTATAATTCTCTCGGACGACTAACCCCTGGACGACTGACTTCTCGGACAGCTAACCACTAACATATTTTTCTCACATATTTCCACGAGTTTCTGTTTGTCCCTATTATTCTGCAGGATGTTTAAGAAAGTAAAGAGCGCGGCCAAGTCTCTCAGGAGTGGTACGAGGAGTTCGTCTCGACTCTCCTCACGCCAGTCGGAGATGAGTGTCGATCCGGCACCTCCGCAAGCTCCATCGTCTTCGTCGGGTGCACCAAACAAGGTCCTACTCAAGACAGGAGACCTTGGCTCAGGAATCACAGGGAGAAGGAGATTCTCCAGCAGTTGAAAAACAAGACATTCATTCACACTCCCACCATCGATTTTGCCTTACTCCAAGAGACAGGTATGGCTGCTGAATTTGACTTAATTTTTCAAATGATAGGATGGACGGACTTTTGGAATATCACTGAGCATGGTTCCCGTCTCCTTACTATTGAATTTCTTTGCACGTTACAATATTATGAGGGGGGATTTCTTTTCGGATGTTCAAGCAGGACATTATGCTGTCCTGGAGAGAGCTGAGTAATCACCTCGGTTTTCCTCCACGGAGCATTCTGGACCTTGACTCCGGCTTGCCCAATTTTGAGAAACATCAGTTTTGGAGAGAAATCTCTAGGGATGAACTCTTTTACCAACCCTGAACCAGCGACATGGATCATCCTACACTCCGGATGTTCCACAAATGGCTCAGGTACAATTTTTTCTTTCGTGATGACTTGAGAAAGGTGCGTATGGGAGATCTACAACTCATTTATGCCGCCATAAACAAAATCCAAGTTTCACCTGTTACTCTTTTAGTTGCCCATTGGCTTGGCACACCTACTCTTCAGGGACCTGTCGGGTGTACTTCACTCATAACTCGTTTAGCCGTTAGCCTTAAGTTGTTAGAAAATTCATCGTTAGAATTCATTGAGGAACCTAGATTTTATCACGGCTACGACACTTTTAGATACGCACGGATGTTAAAAAGGGAAGCGGGGATAATGTACATGCTGTATGACAACAACACCAAGGTTCGGTTACCTAACCCGGACCTTGGCATATATTCTGTTCGAAATTATTTGATTGAGACTGCAGCACCGGTGAACCGGAGAGCTCCACAGCACGCGGCATCCGCAAGGATGGCCACCCATCAGGAACATACATGGCAAGGAGCTGATCCCGGGCCAGAAGAGGTAGCACATCTGCACTATAATGATTACAACCCCAGAGTTCTTCGGGACCCATGGGCGCGACACGTCTAGCCAGAAGAACCACCACAAGAGACATGGCCGGAGGGATAATATCACCAGTGGGAGAACCCGCCTTTTACAAGAAGGTACTCCACTGACCCATATGGAGCTTCCGGGTCTAGGCCCCAGCCCCAGTTTGATACAGGAAGATACTCCGACGCCTCCTACGCCTTCTCGGGGGACTACTACCAAGAGACTGCCGCCTTCTACACCCGCACCGACAACACTCTCCTCGACATCCGCACTACGCAAGCGGAGCACGGAAGACTCCTGGAGGAGCAATAAAAATGGAACCAGGAGCAAGCCACTAGAGTGCAAGCAATAAGGGAAGACACCACAACCTTGAACAACAACGTCACGACCATGCTGCGCTACTTCAACATTGAGTGAAGAGAGCCACGACAACAACCAGCTTGGGGGAGTTCCTCCCCAGTTACCTAAATATTTTCTTTCTTAATTTACTGCATTCCTAAAAAATGAAAACCAAATAAAAAGAGTGTGTAGATAAGTGTGCTTTATTTTCCTGTTTAGTTCAATCTCTAGACATAAATGAAGAAAATCCAAAAATATGTATGATGGAAATGATGAACAGTTGCTCTGTTTACTTACCTTCAAGTGCCTAGCTTTTATATTAAGAGTTCTCCCAAGACTTGCTAAAATCTGAAATTTACTATCTGTGGGAACATGAGCCTAAAACTAAAGTCCAGGTAAAAGATAAGACATGATATAAAGTTTGAGCTGCTGTTTATCTTGTTCTTACAACACTAAGTTCTGGAAATTTATTTTCAAAAAAAAGAGAAAAAAGAGATAGCCCATGTTCTCTCCCAATAAAAGATCAAGAGAGGAGGAGAGATAGCAATATGAGGAACAGTGAGCGATAAGTTTTATCATCACCATCACTATTATTTACTCCACCACACATGCACATCTTGATTTAATTGTATGTTGAGTTCCTTTGGATCCGCAGTTCGATTAAACATATGTATGGGCTGTTGAAGTGAATCATGTCTAGGAACTCTGAGCTTTATTTTGAAAACTTATGCAAAACTCCAGAACAAAGGTGAGGTATAGACAGGAGGAATAGTGCTTGGCTTAATTATTTTGTCTTTCAATTACCTAAGGCTTAAGTACAGGTGCTAATCCCCAAGACACTTCACTCTAATCTGGGAGAATTTTATATGAAAGCATGTGTGCCTGTCAGGAAAGAAAACATCAAAGCAACTCCTGATCCATCTGAGTTTTAGTTGTTTGCTCAGGGACGAGCAAAGGGTAAGCTTGGGGGAGTTTGTTGACGATCCTTAAGTATCAAATTTAATTGTCAATTAAACATGGAAAAGGATCAATACGCACTAGACATCTAGAATTAGGGTTTTATCTGACAGAATTCCACGAGTTTTGGAGTTTGTCTATTTCTGCAGGGGGTTATCAGAAAATACGGAGAGAAGGCCCACACGTCGGGTTTACATAGAGATATTAACATGTGCGCTAATTTTCTATCATCTAGAAGACTCCAGAAGACACGTGAACGAACGGGAGGCCGAACGGGGCCCAGCCCAGGGCGCCCGCCCTAGGGTTTGGGGCGCCCGCCCTACTCCCGTGGCCAATCAGCGTCAACTTCGTGGATTATGCTCCACCGACCTAAAGGATCAAGGAAAACCGTGCGATTAATGTCGGTTTGATCCGACGGCCCATGATCATTTGAGGGGGCTATATAAGCAGGGCCTCTCCACCCCAGGGGAGGAGGAGAAATCATTATCAGAGGAAGCCATCAAGTTTAGGGTTTAGAAACTCTCTCCCGCAGAGAATTAGATTTAGCTACTCCCAATTCTTTCAAGTTTTATAGGATTGATTAGATAGAATTAGAGAAGTAGGGCCTAGCGCTCTGGATTTCGGATCTTCGTCAATAAAGATTGGTATTATTTCATATCTTTCTCTATGACTTTATTCTAATTGCATTATGTCTTTATTTATTATGTTCCTAGTTTGCTCTAGTTCTATAAGTGATATAGTTATGATTGATGATGAGTTCATGCATGAGTTTGCAAAGCGCTTAGCTCTTTTCACGTGGGAGTTAAGTGGTAGATCACATGTAGGCGTGGTGCTTAGATGTTATTTACCTGCAAATGTATCCTATTGGCCGGGTCGTGTGGTAGTTCGCGATGGTGACAGCTTCGTTGATTCTTATATAGTCCACCCTCCGTTGATAGGACAGGCAGAATTTGTATTGCGGAGTAAGTCTTGCTATGTTCTGATTTACTTTAGCAATGTTCCTTATACATGAATGAAGAGTTTTTTGTGCTATATATGATCTTGTAGATGCTTAGAGTAGATTATGACTTAGTAAATAGTAGATACTTAGAATCCATTCTCTTGCTAGTCCGACGTCACCTTACATTTATGTGGAGTAATCTATTTCTAATCGCTGTGTTATTTACCCATGAGCTTATATTTCATTATCTTTATTATTATGGCTTACCCCCTGCCAAAGCAAGTGATGTGAACTAGGGATCCCGATCTTCCGAAAGGTTCTGATAACTCTCGATTTGGTGGAGTCACGACACAATTCGATCCGGCTTCCGAACAACTCGGCTCTGAACCCCGCAATCGTAGCACCACGACTCCTCTGGTTATCGACCGGCGTTGCACGGTCGACCTCGCCAAGAAGGCTAAGTCCTTGCCTGCAAATCGAGAACACAAGCAAGAACACAAAGGAATGCAACCAAATTGCAGATGAATGATTAATCTCACAAAGTTGGGGTCTCACAAACCGACGACGGCGGCAAAACTGTTATCAACAGAATAATCTAAGCAAAACCCAACCCTAATGTAGGCGGCGACTACTTATTATATAGCCTAAGGGATGTCCAAGAACCCCTATTCGCGTCCCTAGGGAGTGCCAACACGTTACAAGGCCCAAACGGCCCAAAAGACGGCGACACAGCGCCCTGACAGATTCTGGACGGTGACTTGTTTCGACGATTCCCGTTGATTCCGAATAGCTTTTGACGTGAGACCACTTGGGTTGGCTTCCTTATCAAATAAGCTTTCCATCCATATATGGATCATCGAAAACAGAGTCCGGATGCGTCCTGGGTGACTAGTTTAAGGCAGACTGGTCCTGGATTCCGAGGTGGACTCGAACTTGATTTGGTTTGGTCCTTCATCTTTATCCGGACGCCCTCGCTGGTCCTCCACGCCTCCAAGCCCTCCTCCATGTGTCTCCTGGACCTCTCCTTCATACCTAAGCACAATATAATCATTAGGTAGCAATCTATTCTCAGAATCATATAAAGAGTTACTTAGGAACGAGCTCACCTCTAAATTTAATTGACGCGCGCGAGCTCTAGTGATTGGACCTTGAATGTCCAGCAGTGGATCATTGTGTGTATGTGAAGGAGTGATGTCCTCATCATCCTCCCCCTCTTGAATTGGAGTCGTCCTCGACACCAACTCATCTTCGTCTCCCAAGTATGGCTTCAAATCTGAAATGTTAAAAGTGGGACTAACCCCAAATTCGGGGGGTAACTCAAGCTTATATGCATTATCATTAATCTTCTCAACAATTTTAAATGGACCATCAGCTCTAGGCATCAACTTAGACTTTCTCAAATCTAGAAATCTATCCTTTCTCAAGTGCAACCAAACCAAATCACCCGGTTCAAGCTTCACTTCTTGTCTACCTTTACTACCAGCAATTCTATACTTTTCAGTCATTTTTTCAATGTTGTGCTTAGTTGTTTCATGCATTTGCAAAATAAAATCAGCACGTTCCTTAGCATCAACATGAATTCTATCACTAGTAGGTAGAGGCAAAATATCAATTGGAGCACGGGGATTGAATCCATACACTACCTGAAAAGGACTTACCTTGGTGGTAGAATGTGTTGCCCGATTGTAAGCAAACTCCACATGAGGCAAACATTCTTCCCACATCTTCAAATTTTTCTTTAGAATAGCTCTCAACATGGCACCCAAAGTACGGTTAACTACCTCTGTTTGCCCATCGGTTTGTGGGTGACAAGTTGTAGAAAACAACAGTTTTGTACCCAACTTATTCCATAGAGTGCGCCAAAAGTGACTCAAAAATTTAGCGTCGCGATCTGAAACAATAGTAGAAGGCATACCATGCAAACGAACAATCTCTTTGAAAAAGAGGTCAGCAATATGAATAGCATCATCACTTTTATGACATGGTATAAAGTGTGCCATCTTAGAAAATCGATCCACCACAACAAAAATGCTATCCCTCCCCCTCTTAGTCTTAGGCAATCCCAAAACAAAGTCCATAGAAATATCTGCCCAAGGAATAGAAGGAACAGGAAGAGGCATATACAAACCATGTGGATTCAAACGAGACTTAGCTTTTTGACATGTGGTACAACGTGCCACGAATCGCTCAACATCTCTCTTCATCTTTGGCCAAAAGAAGTGTGTGGCCAAAACATCCTCCGTCTTCTTAGCACCAAAATGTCCCATCAACCCTCCTCCATGCGCTTCCTGCATCAACAAAAGACGAACGGATCCTACTGGAATGCATAGGCGGTTAGCTCTAAATACAAAACCATCATTGACCACAAACTTGTTCCATGAACGTCCCCCTTTGCAATTCAGCAACACATCTTTAAAATCAGGATCAAGCGCATATTGTTCTTTTATTGTTTCAAGTCCAAAAATTCTACATTCAAGTTGGGACAGCAAAGTGTATCGCCTAGACAATGCATCTGCAATCACATTATCCTTCCCTTTCTTGTGTTTGAAAACATAAGGAAAAGATTCAATAAATTCAACCCACTTAGCATGTCTACGATTCAGATTATGTTGTGAACGAAGATACTTAAGCGATTCATGATCCGAATGAATAACAAACTCTTTAGGCCACAAATAATGACGCCACGTCTCTAAAGAACGTACAAGAGCATACAATTCCTTATCATACATGGAGTAATTCAAAACAGGGCTATGCAATTTTTCGCTAAAGTATGCAATGGGCTTACCATCTTGCATCAAAACACCTCCAATGCCAACTCCACTAGCATCACATTCTAGCTCAAAAGTCTTACCAAAATTTGGAAGTTGTAGCAATGGTGCGTGTGTAAGCTTGTCCTTCAAAGTGTCTAAGGACGCCTCTTGTGCCCTTCCCCAATGAAACACCACACCCTTCTTTGTCAACTCGTGTAAAGGGGCAGCAATGGTGCTGAAATCCTTGACGAAGCGGCGGTAAAATCCTGCAAGACCAAGAAAACTCCTGACCTGTGTGATGGATTGGGAAACCAGCCAGCTCTTAATGGCTTCAATCTTTGCCTCATCCACCTCAATTCCCTGTGGAGTAACAACATAGCCAAGAAAAGAGACTCGATCCGTGCAAAAGATGCACTTCTCAAGGTTACCAAATAAACGTGCCTCGCGTAAAGCATTAAAAACAGCACGTAAGTGATCCATATGTTCTTCCAAAGACTTGCTATAAATTAAGATATCATCAAAGTAAACTACCACAAATCGACCAATGAAAGCTCTTAAAACCTCATTCATTAGGCGCATGAATGTACTAGGTGCATTAGTCAACCCAAAAGGCATTACTAACCATTCATACAATCCGAATTTAGTTTTGAAAGCTGTTTTCCATTCATCTCCAAGTTTCATTCTAATTTGGTGGTAGCCACTACGCAAGTCAATCTTTGTGAAAATTACAGAACCACATAATTCATCAAGCATGTCATCAAGCCTAGGAATAGGGTGACGATATCGAATGGTAATATTATTAATGGCTCTACAATCAACACACATACGCCAAGAACCATCTTTCTTAGGAACCAAAATTACAGGAACAACGCAAGGGCTAAGGCTTTCACGTACGTACCCACGGTCCAAAAGCTCTTGTACTTGCCGCTGAATTTCCTTAGTCTCCTCGGGGTTGGTTCGATAAGCAGCGCGGTTTGGCAATGATGCTCCCGGAATCAAATCAATTTGATGCTCTATCCCTCTCATAGGTGGAAGCCCCGGAGGTATCTCAGCTGGAAAAATGTCGTCATACTCCTGCAAAAGGTTAGTGACAGCAGGCGGTACCGAGCTAACATCATCATCAAGAGAAAACAAGGTTCGTTTGCAAACCAAAGTATAGCATACATCGTCATCAGAAATTTCAGCAAGGTCACTTTTTCTTGCAAGCAAAACAGCACCCTTCAATTTAATTCCCTGAGCCTGAACATTAGGTGCTAACTTCTCCTGTTTAGGTGGGTAAATAGAATTTGCTACTTGCTGATTTTCAGATTTAACCTCATGCAAACTAGCAGTTCGTGTTTTATCATGTTGTACAATTTCAGCTGGGGTCAAGGGAACCAAAGTAATTTTCTTTCCTTTATGCACAAAAGTGTATGTATTACTTCTACCATGGTGTGTAGCATCTTTATCAAATTCCCAAGGACGACCCAATAAAAGTGAACAAGCTTCCATAGGTACTACATCACAATCAACATAATCAACATAGGTACCAATGGAAAAAGAGACTCTGTAAGTTTGTGTTACCTTAGCTTTACCTGAATCATTCAACCACTGAATATGGTACGGATGGGGGTGTGGTCGAGTGGTCAAGCCAAGCTTCTTGACCAAATCTGTACTCACCAAGTTATTACAGCTACCTCCATCAATGATGACACGTGCTCGTCGATTGTTGATTACGAAGAAAATCTGGAATAAATTGTGGCGTTGCAGCTTCTCAGGTTGTTGTATCTGTGCGCTAAGCACTCGCTGCACAATGATGTTCATGTAGGCGGCCGTGTCATCGCTACCAAAGACTTCGCCATCCTCCTGAACAGCTTGTTCTTGATCCTCATCATCTTCAATGTCAGAGGTGCTGATGTACCCATCGTCTGTAGCAATGTATGCTCGTTGACTAGGGCACTCTCGCTGCATATGCCCAAATCCATGGCAGCGGTGGCACTGAACGCCAGGAGTGCGTCCCGTTGAGGCGACAGAGGATGCACTCTTCAAAGGTTCCTGCACAGAATTTTTACCTGCACCGGAAGGTCGTGGAGAAGATGATTTGACTCCAGACTTATCCTTGCTCGCGGTTGGTTGCATCCGATAGGAAGATGCCTTGGGAAGCCCCGAAGATCGCGGTGTGTATGTGGTGCCAACCTTGTTCTTGCCCTGCAAGTCACGCCCCTGCAACTCCTTCTCTGCAAGCATAGCAAACTGAAACAACTGGTTGACAGTGTTAAATTCCTTATAATCAACTATGTCCTGAATTTCACGCCTCAAACCCGAATAAAAACGAACAATAGAATCCTCAGGCCCCTCCACTATGCCACAACGCATCAATCCTTTTTGAAGGTCACCATAGTAATCCTGCACAGCTTTATCTCCCTGTTCTAAACGCATCAGTTTCTTACGGAGGTCTCTATGATATGATGGTGGCACAAATCTATCACGCATAGCAACCTTAAGCTCTTCCCAGGTACTAGGTGTCGCATTGTCTGCAGCTAAACCAGTCCACCAAATGATAGCAAAATCTGTAAACTCACTAGTGGCTTGTCTAACTCTATGTTCCTCAGGCACTAGGTGGGAACTAAATTTCTGCTCGACTATCATCTCCCAATCAAGGTATCCCTCAGCATCATAATGGCCCGAAAAGGAGGGTATTTTAAATTTAACCTTAGCATAAGGATCATTGAGAGCACGATTACGATTACCTTGGTGGCGGTTGAAGTGTTGAGCGCCACCCATACCTGTGGCGTTTCTACGTAGACGATGGCGTAATCTGTTTTGTCTTGTTGCTGCTTGATCAACATTACCATCGGTGTCATATACTACATCATCGTGTCCTCCGGTGTTGCTGCCATCATGGACTTCTTGGACGGGGGGCGGCTGCGCTTCCAAGGCAGCTACCCTGTCGGTTAGTGCGGACAAACGTTTGTCCAATCTCTCAAGGGTGTTGCCGAGCTTGAGATCAATGAGCGCGTCGGTGACAGCTTTGGCTATTGCCTCAGTCATCTCCCTCTGAGCATTATCTACAACAGATTGTAGTTGGTCTTGGCTGACGCACTCTGACCAGTCTTTGGGCGCTGTATCCTCTCCGTCACCTGGCATTGTAGACACAAAACAGGAACAAACAGTGAAAGTTATCCCTAATAATCTACTACGTAGGTGGAGTAGGGCCTCTCAAGATCGCAGCAAAAAGGAGACCCCTTCTCAAGCTCTTACAAGGTTCTTACCAGCAAGGTCAAGGATACCTGGAAGACGTAGCACTGCGATTACAGGGATCAAAACTTATACTGTCCAGAAGAAGTATGTGGAGTTAAGGCAGGCAGGCCAAATATGTGAGTGGAACACAATTCAAAAACAGAAAGTAATGCTGAATTATAGTCCCAAATACTTGCTCTCGTTGCTGGTCTAACGTGTTCCAAATACCAGATGTGTGATAACAAAATAGAGAAACAAGTATGACGGATAGCAATGGAAATACGGACAAGGCAAAAGGCACAACAAACAATAGAGCTATCAAGTGTTCCTTATGTGCTCCTTTTTTATCTCTTCTCTTCTCTTTTGCTATTTTTTTATTTTCTTTTTTTTGGTCCAATTTTTTTTCCTTGCTTTTGCTCTTTTGATATTTTTTTCTCAGCAAGGAGCACACAACAATAAACACCAAAAAAATTGAGATCAATTGGATAAAAGATGTGGCCTATAGAAAATTAGGATTGTGCCCCAAAAAGCATATCAAAACTTGTGGGCCTGGAAACTCGATTTTCCTGATCGAATTTCACAAATCTAATTTTTACGAACCTAGCTTTGCTAGGATGAAACGGATCTAAAATTTTCTGGCATTCTCTGTAGATATAAAATTTGCCCTGTTTCGAGTTCGGATACAAAAGTTATGACTGTTTTATGAAAACTGCTCGAATCAGGGTTTTAGTGGACACAAGATGCAAACTAATGGTGATATGGGATAGCGGCGGGTGGAGGGATCAACACAAACTAGAAAAGAACACAATCTAAACCAGCAACAAGCCCTTGATCAGGACACAAACTCAACACGACGGAATCTGAAAAGAATTATGCAAAAGGCTAAACGTGGTTTCTGGGATAGGGGAAAAACCTAACACTATTTTTTGGCTTTTCTGTGGACTCTAGGACGAAGGTGAAATCAAACTAAACTAGGGTAAAATTGAACCTAACGGTATACCTGGAGCTCTGATTACCAATTGATGTGAACTAGGGATCCCGATCTTCCGAAAGGTTCTGATAACTCTCGATTTGGTGGAGTCACGACACAATTCGATCCGGCTTTCGAACAACTCGGCTCTGAACCCCGCAATCGCAGCACCACGACTCCTCTGGTTATCGACCGGCGTTGCACGGTCGACCTCGCCAAGAAGGCTAAGTCCTTGCCTATAAATCGAGAACACAAGCAAGAACACAAAGGAATGCAACCAAATTGCAGATGAATGATTAATCTCACAAAGTTGGGGTCTCACAAACCGACGACGGCGGCGAAACTGTTATCAACAGAATAATCTAAGCAAAACCCAACCCTAATGTATACGGCGACTACTTATTATATAGCCTAAGGGATGCCCAAGAACCCCTATTCGCGTCCCTAGAGAGTGCCAACACGTTACAAGGCCCAAACGGCCCAAAAGACGGCGACACAGCGCCCTGACAGATTCTGGACGGTGACTTGTTTCGACGATTCCCGTTGATTCCGAATAGCTTTTGACGTGAGACCACTTGGGTTGGCTTCCTTATCAAATAAGCTTTCCATCCATATATGGATCATCGAAAACAGAGTCCGGATGCGTCCTGGGTGACCAGTTTAAGGCAGACTGGTCCTGGATTCCGAGGTGGACTCGAACTTGATTTGGTTTGGTCCTCCATCTTTATCCGGGCGCCCTCGCTGGTCCTCCACGCCTCCAAGCCCTCCTCCATGTGTCTCCTGGACCTCTCCTTCATACCTAAGCACAATATAATCATTAGGTAGCAATCTATTCTCAGAATCATATAAAGAGTTACTTAGGAACGAGCTCACCTCTAAATTTAATTGACGCGCGCGAGCTCTAGTGATTGGACCTTGAATGTCCAGCAGTGGATCATTGTGTGTATGTGAAGGAGTGATGTCCTCATCAGCAAGTGACTGTGTGACGAGTTTCTCAGTAGTAATCATGTTCTTGCAAGTTTATCTCTAGTCTAAGCCTTGATAGATTTTACCCCTATTTTCGCTTTCGCCGTTCTCTTAAGCAAAATTATAAATAACGATACCTGGAATACTTATCCTGGTGAAATGCTACAATGAGGTATTTTATCTGTGCGCTTGCGGATAGAATAGATTATTTTCTAGAGAGCCCTTATGTTTATAAATACCTTAGTACGCTCTAGCACCATGCTAGGGATGACAACCTAGTATTCAAGTGGTGTTAGCTAGTGTCAACAGCAAGCTCCAAGCAAATTCAAGCCGTAACTGAGATGGGTCCTCCACGCAGCATTAAAGATGTACAGAAGTTGACAAGGTGCATGGCAGCACTCAATTGCTTTATTTCTTGACTCGGCGAAAAGGGATTACCCTTCTTCAAGTTATTAAAGAAGATAGGTAAGTTCGAGTGGACAGAGGAAGCTAAGGAGGCTTTTGAAAGCCTTAAGGCATACCTCACCTCCTCACCAGTACTAATGCCTCCAAAGAAGCATGAAGAAATGATGTTGTACATCGCAACGCCTTCTACGGTGATCAGTACAGCGATCGTCGTAGAGAGGGAAGAAAAAGGGTATGTATACAAAGTGCAGTGGCCCATTTACTACATCAGCGAGGTACTGTTAGATTCGAAAATCTGGTACCCGCATGTACAAAAACTACTCTATGCCCTCCTGATCACCTCTCGCAAGCTACGTCACTACTTTGAAAGCCACAAGATTCTGTGATAATAGACTTTCCACTCGAACACATCTTACACAATATAGACGCAACTGGCCGCCTATCTAAGTGGGTAGTAGAACTCGGCACTCTCAACATTGATTTCACCCCATGTAGAGCAATCAAGTCCCCAGCACTTGCTGATTTTGTTGCCGAGTGGACCGAAATTCAAGAGCCTACACTAGATGCCATCCTCAACCACTGGAAGATGTACTTTGATGGATCGCTCAAGCTAGGCGAAGCTGGCGTAGGTGTTCTCTTTATCTCTCCAGACAAAAAATAACTCAAATATGTCCTTTAGATATTATGGCAAGCTACGAACAATGAAGCAGCGTACGAAGCACCCATTCATGGGCTCTAGCTACCTCTCTTGGAATCAAGCGACCTCTCGTCTATGGTGATTCAGCAGTAGTTATCAATCAAGTCAACAAGGATTGGGATTGTACCAAAGATAACATGGACGCTTACTATGCCGAAGTACACAAACTAGAGAAAAACTTTCAAGGGTTAGAAATTCTACATGTTCTGCGTAACTCAAATGTTGCAGCAGACATCCTCACAAAACTAGGATCGAACAATGTGAAGGTCCCGGTGTGTTCGTAGAGGAGTTGTCAGCACCCTCTATCAAACAACCTTGTGAGATAACCCCTGAACTCCTAGCACCAGCTACTCAAATTTTGGTAATCACACAGTCGTGGACTCAAGACTTCATCGATTACATCAAAGAAAATAAGTTACCGGCAAATAAAGAAGAAGCCACTTGGATAATTCAAAGAAGCAAGAACTATGTCCTTGTGGGAGACAACCTATACAGAAAAGCCGCATCATTAGGAGTACTCCTCAAATGTGTCTCATCAGAAAAAGGTACAGAGATCTTAGACGAAATCCATTCAGGTTGCTGTGCAAATTACGCCGCTTCAAGAACATTGGTCGGTAAAGCATTCTGCATTGGATTGTACTGGCCAACTACTTTGAAAGACGCATAAGAGCTCATCAGAAAATGTAAGGGTTGTCAAATGTTTGCAAGATAGGCTCATATCCCAACACACAATCTCATCTGCATCCCACTTGTTTGGTCGTTCTCCTGCTGGGGGCTAGATCAAGTAGGACCTCTCAAGAAAGCCAAGGGTGGTTTTGAGTATATTTTTGTTGCTATTGAGAAGTTCATCAAGTGGATCAAGTACAAACCACTGGCAAAATACAGTGCAGCCAAAGCAGTCGAGTTCATCCAGAACATCATGCTCTGCTTCGGCATACCTAATCGAGTCATCACAGATTTAGGTTCCCCCTTCACGGTTATAGAATTCAAAAGTTAGACACATGATTGTGGCATCACCATAGATTATGCATCAGTCGCACACACAGAGGCCAACGGACAAGTAGAGAGAGCAAATGGGCTCATACTAGCTAGATTAAAACCCAGGTTGTATGAAGAACTAGAGGACTATGGATTGAAGAGTTGCTCAAAGTAGTATGGGGACTACAAACTCAAGTAAGCAGAGCCACCGGATACTCACCTTTTTTCTTAGTCTACGGATCAAAAGTTGTATTACCTGCCGACCTAATCTGAACATCTCCAAGAATCAAGCAATATGAGGAAGGAGAAGCTGAACACACCCAAAAACTAGAACTAGATAGTACAGAAGAAGTTAGGGTCAATGCCACCTTACAGTCAGCTCGTTACCTCCAAGGTTTGAGATGCCACTACAACAGAAGTACCCAACCATGTTCCGTCCAAGTCAAGGATCTAGTACTTTGAAGAATACAAAAAACAGATGGACGTCACAAACTACTCAGTCCATAGGAAGGCCCTTTCATCATTGCCAAGGTCACTAGACCAGGAACATAGGAGTTGATAACCAAAGATGGGATACAAGTCAGAAATTCATGGCACATCAGCCAGCTACGAAGATTCTACGCCTAAAAAGCATAGGACTGATTCTTCTGTACCAAGAAAATACTATGTAATCAAGATTGATAGTCAAAAGCAATAAAAATAATGTTCCTCACCAATGATTGTCTTGCTAAGATCTATAAAACCTATCCTGGAGTTATTCAACCCGGATGAGAGCAAAAGAGCTAAAAAGACGATTGAGCTCGCTACCACAAGTCTTTTCAGGTTTAGATGAGAGTAAGAAGGCTGATAAGCCAACACTCGACCTATCCCACAGCTTGGATGAGAGCCAGATAGTGTTCGCTCTATCTCGGAGTTGTTCAACCCGGATGAGAGCAAAAGAACTGGAAAGACTCTTGAGCTCACCTACCCCAAGTCTTTTTAGGCTTGCATGAGAGTAAGAAGGCTGATAAGCCAACACTCAACCTATCCTAGGTTGTTTTCATGGCTTGAATAAGAGCCAGATAGCACTTGCCCTATCCTAGAGTTGTTCAACTCGGATGAGAGCAAAAGAGCTGAAAAAACGCTTGAGCTTGCCTATCCCAAGTCTTTTCAGGCTTGGATGAGAGTAAGAAGGCTGATAAGCCAACACTTGACCTATCCTAAATTGTTTTCATGACCTAGATGAAAGCCAGATAGCACTCACCCTATCCTAGAGTTATTCAACCCGGATGAGAGCAAAAAAGCTAAAAAGACGCTTGAGCTCGTCTACCCCAAGTCTTTTTAGGTTTGGATGAGAGTTAGAAGGCTGATAAGCCAACACTCGACCTATATTAGGTTATTTTCACAGCCTGGATGAGAGCCAAATAGCACTCACCCTATCCTAGAGTTATTCAACCCGGATGAGAGCAAAAGAGCTGAAAAGAGGCTTGAGCTCGCCTACCCGAAGTTTTTTCAGGCTTGGATGAGAATAAAAGGCCACTAAGCCAACACTCGACCTATCCTGGGTTGTTTTCATGGCCTAGATGAGAGCCAGATAGCACTCGCCCTATCTAGAGCTACTCAATCCGGATAAGAGCTGAAAAGATGCTTGAGCTCGCCCTATCCTAAGTCTTTTTAGGCTTGGATGAGAGTAAAAGGCCGCTAAGCCAACACTCGACCTATCCTGGGTTGTTTTCACAGCCTAGATAAGAGCCAAATAGCGCTCACCCTATCCTAGAGCTATTTAACCCAGATGAGAGAAAAAGAGCTGAAAAGATGCTTGAGCTCGCCCTATCTCAGACCTTTTCAGACTTGGATGAGAGTAAGAAGGTTGACAAGCCAACACTCGACCTCCCTGCCCCGAGTTGTTTCCAACAATGGATGAAGAATAATAAGGCTACTAAGCTAAAAGCTCAAGTCATAAATCTTATACGACAATACGAATATGAGCAAAATCTAAGATTGACTACTCAGATAATTCGTCTAAAAGGACAAAGCAATCCACACATAAAATCAAAAGGAAGCTGCATTGAAAGATAAAAAATCTTCATACAAGGCAGCAGAGTATATTGTATTATATAAAAAGCTAGAGTACAAAAGTTGATTACAAGTAAGTCAAACGTCGTTGAAAGCATCTAGGCCCCGAGAGTTGGTTTCGGCAATTGATGACAATGCTTTATTACTATGACTAACGTGTGTTTTGCAGAAACTTTGATAAGTTAGGTCATGGGGTTGATAACTGCTTTGGGCACTATGGTATTCATGCCCCTTGATGGAAATCATTTTGGTTTTCAAAGGATTGACGTCAAGATTAAGGACGGTTAGTTCCGGATGTAAAGGTGTTGAGTTACATTCGGAATAGTCGTTATAATCTTCGTTTTCTCTTTTGGTCGTACTATAAAGGGGGGCATGAGCGAGTAGCTTGACCTATGTGAGTCTTGTGTTTAGGTGTGGTGCACACTTGTCAAACTTAGCACTAGGTAGCTCTAGAATAGCTCAAAGTTCAGTTAGAAGCAACTTGGTTCAAGTTGCGTCGTGTTTCGGAGTGTTTAGAGACGTTTTTCCTTGACCGGACGCGGTGTCTGACTTGACCGGACGCGTCCGGTCAGTTCTAAACCGCTACTGCGTCTCGGCGCTATTGACCGGACGCGGTCCTTACGAGGACCGGACGTGGTGTTCAGGCTGACACGTGTCACAGGAGGGAAATCACCTAATCGGACGCGACTGGGATGTGATCGGCGCGTCCGGTCACGTTCCAGTAAGGTACTCTGACGACCGGACGCGTCCGGTCATCATTGATCGGACGCGGTCGCGCGTCAGGTCAGAGTACAGTAAGCTCCCTGCATGACCGGACACGTCCGGTCACCCTTGATCGGTGCGTCCGGTCACTCAGCCGTTATTTTAGGTTTTCGACCGTTACGAGTGACCGGCGCATCCGGTCACATCGACCGGCGCGTCCGGTCATCTCGTATTTTGCTGAGTTGGCAGGTAACGGTTGGTTTTGACTGTGGGGTGTATAAATACATCCCCTCCACCTCTTTTAGAGGTCTCTTGCTCATTTGTTCAGCTGAGAAACACCTTTGGAGTGCAAGGGAGTGCAAGAGCTCTAGTGAGGGTAGTGATTTGAGAATCAAATCTTGAGAGTCCCTCACTAGTGACTAGGGAGTAGCAAGTGTGCATCCATCTTCTCATTAGGCTCGTTGTGGTCAAGTGAGAGTTCTAGCTTGTTACTTTTGGTGATCGCCATCACCTAGACGGCTTGGTGGTGATTGGGAGTTTGGTGATCATCCGGCGGAGCTTGTGGATGACTCAACTCATCTTGTGAACGGTTTTGGGCAATTCACCGCGATGGAGTGTCAAAGAATCAGCCCGTAGAGAGCACTTGATCCTTGCACGGATCAAGGGGGAGCTACACCCTTGCGCGGGTGCTCCAACGAGGACTAGTGGGGAGTGGCGACTCTCCGATACCTCGGGAAAACATCGCCTTGTTCCTTGCCCCTTACTTTCAAGCATTTACATTCTTGTATTACTTTCATTGCTTGGTTTACTTTCCTAGAGTTGCCATGCTAGACTAGGATTGGAACTTAAGGTGCAAAACTTTTACCGGTAGAATCTCTAGGAACACAAGTAGGCACTAGGGGTGAATTCTGGCTTGTAGGATTTAATTCTTGCAATTAATTTTTAGAAAAGCCCAATTCACCCCCCCTCTTGGGCATCTTGATCCTTTCAATTGGTATCGGAGCCGAGTTGCTCCTAATTTAGGCTTTACCGCCTAGAGCAAGATGTCTAACGGGGAAGGACCACCTCCCACCTTTGAGGGGGATGATTTTCCATATTGGAAAATCTGAATGGAGGCGTACCTCGAAGCCATAGATGTTGGGTGTCTTAGAGCCACAACCCAAGGGCTTCCTGCTATCAAGGATCCCGCCAACCCAAGTGGTGATGAGGAGAAGTACGACCGGTGGAATGCAAAGGCCAAAAATGCACTCTACCGGGGATTAGGCAAGGATATCTTCAATCGTGTGCGTAATACAAAGAACGCTCATGAATTGTGGGAAAACCTTTATGCTCTCCATGAGGGAACTAAGAGTGAGCGTGAGGAACGCTATCATATTGCTTTAAAGAAAATCAATTCTTTTGAGATGCTTCCTAAAGAAAGCGCTAATGACATGTACACTCGATTGAATGTTCTTGTAGAGGACCTCAATGCTCTTGGGTTCACCCAAATGAGCCAATCGGATGTTGCAAGGAGGATCTTGAGTGTTCTTCCCATTGAGAAGTATGGTCACATTGTCACCGTGCTTCATCAAAGTGATCTCTCCACCGCAACACCGACACAAGTATTGGGAAAGATCAATGCACATGAGATGTATATGCACATCACTCCGGAAGAAGGCTCATCATCTTCCAAGAAGAAGGACTTGGCCTTCAAAGCTAGCCATGACAAGAAGAAGAAGAAGAAGGGCCTGATGGTGCAAGAGAGCTCAAGTGAAAGTGATATTGATGATGCATCACTTGCACTCATGGTGAGGAAGACCACCAAGATGCTAAAGAAGCTCAACAAGAGTGGCATCAAGTTCGATGGCAAGAAAAAGAAATTCTTCACAAGTAGCAAAAGAAAGCCTATCTTGGAGATGGATTGCTACAATTGTGGTGAACTTGGCCACTTAGCTCATCAATGCCCTAGACCTCCAAAAGATAAGTACAAAAACAAGAACAAGGGCAAGAAAAATGATTCAAGCGATGATGAAGATGAAAAGAAGAAGAACAAGCCATACAAGAAGAAGGATGGCAAGAAGAAAGAGTTCCACAAGAAGAAGAAGGGAGGAAAATCATACATTGTTGGTGATTGGCTCACCGACATTGAATCATCATGTGAGTCCTCCGGTGATGAGAGGGATGATGAGAAAGAGAAGGTTGCCGCATTTGTGATTGGGCCATCATCTTCACCAACATCTTCATCACCACCTTCACCACCATCTTCACCATCATCGTCCACTACTCACCTATGCCTTATGGCCAAGGGTGAACGAAAGGTACAAAACAATGATAGTGATGATGATGATGATAGTGATAGTGATGATGAATATGATGCACCTTCTTATGACGAACTTGTAAAATTGTTGAACAAATACTCTAAAGTCATAAGAAGAACTAGAAATGAAAATGATGAGCTCCAAAATAAAAATGAATCACTCTCATCTAAGCTTGAAAGTGCACAAAAGGCTAGTGATGAGCTCAAAGATCAAAATGAAATTATGTCTTCTACTCTCAAGGAGCTCAAAACTTCTAACAAAGAGCTTAGAGATCAACATGATAAACTTGAGAAGAAGCATGATGAGCTCAACACTAGGCACAACTCTCTAAAAGACAAATACACTATATTAAAAATTGACTATGATAGTCTTGTGGTTGCTAATGAGCTTTCCCTTGAGACACATGATGCTACTAACAAAGTTTTTAAGTTTGATATAGCTACATCATGTGATGACTTGATCATTGAAAGCATTGAGCAAGGTTCTAGTAGCAAAGGCAAGAGTGTGGTTGAGTCCAACAACTATGATGATTATGTCAAGATCAAGAGTGAAAATGAGAAGCTTGCAAATGAGAACAAGAAGCTAAAAGGGTTGATGGCTCTTGAGAAGCAAACATCAAATGAGTCACTTATTGAAGAAAACAAAAAGCTCAAGCAAGAGAAAGAGCATCTCAAGACCGACCTAAGCAAGTTCACAAGAGGCCAATATTTGCAAAGTGAGCTACTCATGAACACCGTAATGAAGATGGATAGAAGTGGCATTGGTTATTTGGCAAATCAAGAGAAGAAGGCTAAAGCTCAACAACAACAAAGCAAGTCAAAGCCCAAGCCAAAGAGATGTGTTGAGTGTGGACAAGAAGGCCATTTTGCTCATGAGTGCAAAACTCCACCACCACAACCCTTGCCCAAGCATGCTAGACCCTTTGCCTTCAATGCTCACTACATGCTAAGAAAAGATTCAAGTGGAAAGATGAAAGTTATGTTCTTGGGTCCTCCAAACAAGAATAGGCCTAAGAAAATATGGGTTGCCAAGTCACTAGTTGAGAAAGTCAAGGGTCCCTCTCAAGTGTGGGTCCCTAAACAAAAAGCTTGATCTCTTGTGTGTAGGTGAACTACAAGACCAGTGGATCTCATTGGGTTATTGATAGTGGTTGCGCTCAACATATGACCAGTGACCCTCGTATGTTCACCTCCATTGAAGAGAATGGGGTATGTCAAGAGAAGATCACATTTAGGGATAATTCAAAGAGCAAAGTCAAGGGTATAGGCAAGATTGCAATATCAAATGATCACTCTCTCTCAAATGTGCTCTATGTTGCTTCATTGAGTTTCAACTTGTTATCCGTTGGGCAACTTTGTGACCTTGGCTTCCAATGCTTGTTCACACCTAATGAAGTGGTAGTCTCAAAGATAGATGACAAGCAAGTGATATTCAAAGGCTTTAGATACAATAATCTTTATCTTGTTGACTTCACCTTCGAAGATGCAAACTTAATGACATGCTTGTTCACCAAGACCTCACTTGGATGGCTTTGGCATAGGAGGCTTGCACATGTTGGAATGAACACTCTCAACAAGCTATTGAAGAAAGAATTAGTGAGAGGATTGAAGGATGTAAAGTTTGAAAAGGACAAACCTTGTAGTGCATGTCAAGCGGGCAAACAAGTTGCAAACACTCATCCAACCAAAGCTTACATGTCAACTTCAAGAGTGCTAGAACTTCTACATATGGATTTGTTTGGGCCTACAACCTACAAGAGCTTGGATGGAAATCTCTATTGTCTTGTGATAGTGGATGACTACTCAAGGTACACATGGACTTTCTTCCTTCATGACAAATCCGAAGTGGCCAATTGTTTCAAGAAGTTTGCAAAGAGAGCTCAAAATGAATTTGAAGTCAAGATAAAGAAGATTAGAAGTGATAATGGGAAAGAGTTTGACAACACAAACATTGAAGCTTATTGTGATGAGATTGGAATCATGCATGAAGTTTCTTCAACCTACACTCCTCAACAAAATGGTGTAGTAGAGAGAAAGAACCAGACTTTGATCACCCTTACAAGAACAATGTTAGATGAGTACAACACTTCAGAAAAATTGTGGGCCGAGGCAATCAACACCACATGCTATGCTTCAAATCACCTCTTCCTATAAAAGTTTCTTGGTAAGACCCCCTATGAGTTGCTAAATGGGAAGAAGCCGGACGTCTCATTCTTCCGGGTGTTTGGTTGCAAATGCTACATCTACAAGAAGCGTCAACACCTAGGGAAGTTTCAAAGACATTGTGATATTGGTTTTCTTGTTGGTTACTCATCAAAGTCCAAAGCATATATAGTATTTAACCATGCCACCGGTTTGGTTGAAGAAACATATGATGTGGAATTTGATGAATCTAACGGCTCCCAAGGAGCAATTGAGAATTGTGATGATGTAGGTGATGAACCATTGAGGGAAGCAATGAAGAATATGCTGGTGGGAGACATCAAGCCAAAAGATGATGAAGACGATGTGCAAATTGTTGATCCACCATCTTCATCACATGGGCCTCAAGATGATGATAAGAATGAGAGGGTTGAAAATGAAGATACACATGTCTCTCATGAATAAGTCGAGGCACAAGCTCAAGATGTTGATGCTCCCCATCCTCCGCCTCAAGTGGCTGATAGAAGAAACTCACCTCTACTTCAAGCACATCCACAAGATCTCATCATAGGGAGTCCTACAAAGGGAGTAATGACTCGATCTCAAAAGCTTGCTTCTTTTGTTGAACATCACTCTTTTGTCTCTTGTGTTGAACCTAAGAATGTAGAAGAAGCTCTTCAAGATCCGGATTGGGTGAATGCTATGCATGAAGAATTGAACAACTTCACCTGCAATCAAGTGTGGACACTTGAAGAGCACCCAAAAGGTGCAAGAGTCATTGGAACCAAGTGGGTGTTCCGCAACAAGCAAGATGACCAAGGCATAGTAGTGAGGAACAAGGCAAGACTAGTTGCAAAGGGGTTCTCTCAAGTTGAAGGTCTTGATTTTGGAGAGACCTTTGCACCCGTTGCAAGACTTGAAGCCATTCAAATGAACTAGTCTATGTTGATCAACCTCTCGGGTTTGAAGACCCTAGATATCCTAATCATGTTTATAGGTTGTCCAAGGCGCTATATGGGCTCAAGCAAGCCCCTAGAGCGTGGTATGAGCGCCTTCGGGACTTCCTCATTGAGAAGGGCTTCACCATTGGGAAGGTCGACACCACACTATTCACCAAGAAGCTTAATGGGGAGATCTTCATTTGTCAAGTGTATGTTGATGATATCATCTTCGGATCAACAAATGAAGAGTATTGCAAAGAATTTGGTGAATTGATGTCAAAGGAGTTCGAGATGTCTATGATTGGTGAGCTCACATTCTTCCTTGGTTTTCAAGTCAAGCAAATGAGAGAAGGGATTTTCATCTCTCAAGAAAAGTATACCAAGGATCTTCTCAAGAGATTCAAGATGGAAGAATGTAAACCAATCAAGACCCCAATGCCATCTAATGGACATCTCGACCTAGATGAGGGAGGTAAACCGGTTGATCAAACTCTCTACCGTTCTATGATTGGTAGCTTGTTGTACCTTACCGTATCTAGGTCCGACATCATGTTTAGTGTGTGCATGTGTGCTCGCTTTCAAGCGTGCCCTAAAGAACCTCACTTAAGTGCCGTAAAAAGAATTTTAAGATATCTTAAGCACACCCCAAGCATTGGTCTTTGGTATCCCAAATGAGCTAGATTCCAACTAGTTGGCTATTCTGATTCGGATTATGCCGGTTGAAAAATTGATAGAAAAAGCACATCCGGAGGGTGCCATTTGCTTGGGAGGTCTTTAGTATCTTGGTCATCTAAAAAGCAAAATAGTGTGGCTTTGTCCATCGCCGAGGCGGAATACATTGCCGCGGGGGCTTGTTGTGCACAAATCTTATACATGAAACAAACCCACCTAGACTATGGAGTTGTTCTTGAAAAGGTGCCACTTTTATGTGACAATGAAAGTGCCGTTAAAATTGCTAATAATCCGGTACAACACTCTCGCACCAAGCACATTGATATCCGCCACCACTTTCTAAGAGATCATGTTGCTAAAAATGATATATCACTAGAAGGTGTAAGAAGTGAAAATCAATTAGCGGATATCTTCACTAAACCTTTGGATGAGGCTACCTTTTGTAGGTTGAGAAGTGAACTAAATGTGCTTGACTCTAGTAACTTTAAAAAATGAGCTTGTGTTGTCCCATGCATTGCATTGTATTATATGCCATGTTTAAATTCTCCATAATGCATCTAGGGCTTGTCTAACATGGTTACGATAACCCTCCTTTAGAGGAGTGAAGAAGCCTAACCGTGGATCAAACTTGACAAGCAACCTACTTTTACTTACTTGTATTGCATTGCATATGCATGGTTGTTGCTTTGTCGTTTCTTTTCGGTTTGGCTTTGAGCAACCTCTATGTTCGTCCATGAATAGAGAGAGCATTTGACGCTCCTAAGGGATAACAAACTCTATTGCATGGCCATACATTGCTCCTCGGGTGTTTATTGGATATTTTCCTAAAAACAATATTAGCCTAAGGCAAATTATTTGAAAAACTTGAGGGTTTGAGTGAGGTCACTCATATCAGGTTCCAATTGGTGTTTATTTGAGTCTCTTTGAATTGGAATTTGATTGGGAGAAGTCGCGTCGAAGATCGGTTTGAAGAAAGGCATTAAACAGTGACCGGACGCTGGACCGGACACTGCACCGAACGCAGTGATGCTTCACCACCGCGTCCGGTCCCGGTGACCACTAGCGTGTCCGGTCATCCCGAAGAATTTCTCCTAGACCTGTGACCGGACGCTCGACCGGACGCTCGACCGGACGCGTCGTTGTTGACCACCGCGTCCGGTCCCGGTACCCACCACCGCGTCCGGTCATGCGCGATGAGTTTCCCGGATGACCTTCGACCGGACTCTGTCCGCGTCCGGTCAGCCCTAACCGGACGCATCCGGTCGATCCAGGAGCTTACTAGAATGTGACCGGACACTGCACCACCGCGTCCGGTCATACGACCACCGCGTCCGGTCAGTGCGCAGCGAGCGGATCTGAGTCCTCTTATAAGCTTTCGTCCCGATCCGGTTTTCTTTCTCGCCCGTCGTACGCCGCCGCTCCCTGTGCCCTAGCCTCCTCTCGCCGTTTCGCCGAGCGCCGCCGTGCCCGTGCCTCATCCGCCGCCGCGCCGTCTCCTCCTCGCCGTCCTCCTCCACCGTGCCACGCCACCATGCCATTGCCAACCTCGCCCGCTGAAAGTCCCTAGTTTGGTTTTGGCTAATTGATGAAACCCAGGACTAACCTTTGTATCTAAGTGGATGATTTAGATAAAGGTGGTCATTGAATATGAGACATGACATTGACTCATGTGACCAAGATGGTGAAGACCAAGATGAGGCTTGGCTCGATGGACCGTTTGTGAGGGTGAAGGGCTAGTCCAGGCTTCGAAGCGAAGGACCATGCGATGGTGAAGCTTGAGCAAGACTTGGCGCCAATGGACCGATGCAACGGTGAAGAGCAAGTGAAGTCAAGGTCGATGGATCGAGACGGTCATGTGATGATATGAAGTGGATCATATCTTTTGGAGAAACAAAATGGGCTCAAGGCAAAGGTATAACCATAGGGCCATTTTGTTTTACACTCAAGACACCATAGAGGGTGTGAGTGGTTTAGGATCGATAGCCGAACTATTAAGAGGGGAAGTCTTATCGGTTATTCGACGTATGAGTGCCACTAGGTGAATTCATGAAGTGCATTGCATGTAGGGCCTAGTGAGCTAACTGAAAAACCTTTGAAAATGATTGAGTAAAAGCTAACACACAAGCACATGGAGATGTACACTTGTTGGTGTTGGCACATTTGCAAAGGTGGTGTTGGTCGCGCTGTGGTTTGCGGGAAGAGAGGGGTTTGGGTTCCTCTCTCCCTCCCGCCGAGCGTGCGAGCGCGGGATTCAGGCGATTTCGGGGAAATGAAATGCCTATTTTCCACTACGCCGGAAGTCGGAAAAGAAACGGAGGCGGACGCGGTCACAGAGGTGACCGGACGCTGCACCGGACGCTGCACCGGACGCGGTCAGTTTCGACCGGTGCGTCCGGTCAGTACAGCGTCAGGGTCAGGCGCGCGAGCTAGGGTTTGCCACCGGCGCGTCTGGTGACCCACGGGACCGGCGCGTCCGGTCATGCGCCCTGAGGGAACCGAGGACGTCGGACGCGGTCCGCGTCCGGTCACACACGATCGGACGCGTCCGGTCATCCAGGGAGCTTACTGGACTCCCACCGGACGCGGGTACTGTGGCGTCCGGTCGTTGCGAGGAGCGCGTCCGGTCATGTCTTCGCGTGCGCGGGTACTGTGCACACCGGTGCGTCCGGTGGTCTGCAGCAGCGCGTCCGGTCACTCGTTTGACCGTTGGCGCGCAGTGACCGTTGGAGGATCTAACGGACGAATTTGAAATTAGAAGACACGTGGACGTCGCAGGGCCACCGGACGCGGTTGAGCGCGTCCGGTCAGTTACGACCGGCGCGTCCGGTGGTCCCGCGAAAAACGTGAGTGGAGTTGTAACGGCTCTATTTGGATGGGATGCTTATAAATACTTGTTGGCCGGCCCTTGGGGAGTGCTCTTGGCATTTCTAACACTCTTGTGCATCCTTTGAGCTAGAACTACTCCTCCCACTCATCTCCCTTGCTTGATTGCAAATCAAAAGTGAGATTGAGTGATCCCAAAGTGCATTGCATAAGCTTGAGGGCATCTAGTGGCACTTGTGGGTGGTTTAGCCGGTGGATTTCTTGTTACTCTTGGAGAGTACCGCTCCTAGCCGGCTTGGAGATTGTTGGAGGCGTTGGCAAGAGAAGGTGATTGTTCTTGGCCACCTCCGGTTGATTGTGAGAGGTTCTTGTGCTTTCCTCGGCGGGACGCCAAAAGCAACTCTAGTGGATTCCGCGTGTCATTGAGTTACCTCACTTGAGAGTGGTGTCTTGCGGTGCCTTGCGGGGCGTGCCTTGAGGGGCAAGTGACTTGAGGGTCACACCGAGGATCCATCTAAGTGTTGGTCGACACAACCGGTGACGTAGCTTGTCGGTGCACAAGTGAACACCGGGTGAACAAATATTGTGTCTCTTGTCTCCCGGTGATTGGTCTTCATTTTGTGTTGTTGTCAATATTGATTGATTGTATATCATCTTGGTGATTGGCAACATCTTCACTTCACCGTCGGTATAATAATCACAATCCTCTCTCTTGCATTTACATTCACTAGTTTATCTTGTGTAGCTCTAGTAGTAGCTTTGCTAGTAGTGTTAGCTTGTTCTCTAGTGTAACCTTAGTGACATAGCTCTTGTGTGAACTAGAGATCTTAATCTACTAGACTTGTGGATAGGAGGCTTGCATCACAACCTTTGGCTAAGCAAAACTCGCTTTACGCCGTTTGTTATTCTAACAAGTTTGCTTAGTGGTTCTTGTAGAATTTTAATAGGCTATTCACCCCCCCCCTCTAGCCATCTAGGACCTTACACCCGCGCCGCGCGCCTCGCTGCCTCGCGCCGCCGCTGCCCGCTGCCTTGCCGCACCGCCGCTGCCACGCTGCTCGCGCCGCCGCCTTGCCACCACCACAGCTCGCGCGCGCCTCCACAGTGTCGAGCCATCGCACCCTAGGCCCCACCAGCTCCTCCATCCTCCATCCAGCCACCGAAATCGCGCAAACCCTAGGCCGAGTCGCTTGCCCTAACCCTCCTCGTCAAAGGTGAACTCGTTTTTCCGTTTTCAATCCTTCAATTCCATCATTAGGGTTTGCCGTGTCAATTTCATTCAATCGCTTATCATCGTTCCTTGTCTCGGCTTTTTCAGCGCTCATCCGGCGTGTTCGGGAACTCTCGTGAAACTAGGTCATCTCATCTCGTCACCGAGTTCTCGTCGATCCGAGGTAGCCATCGCTGTTTGATTCACATCTCATCTTATATGCTTGCTACCTTTAGGGTTTCTTATCTTTTAGAATATATATGTTGCTTATAGTAGACCCTTCTATTCCGTCTTTTCAGCGAGTTTGTCGGTGTGTTGGGGTGACAGCTGGTCAGTGTTTAAATCCGAGGCCAAGCCTGCGGATTCGGATTGAGGACAAGCCTCTTGAGTGACAGTTCATCATCTCTCAGAGTTTCTCAGCAGTTGGTCAGTATGGTTCGCTGCAAGAACGCTGGGGGTGCTCCTAGTGACGGGGACGAGAGTCCTCCTCGTCTGATAGAGGTTGCGCGTGGTAAGCGCGTAAAGACCATGGCCAGAAAGAAGAAGAAGACTCTTATAGATGCAGAGATCGCTCAGGCAGTCGCAGATGCAGCTGAGCAGGCAGAGAGGGGAGGTAGGAGCAGTGGCATTCACATTGGCGAGCATCGCTTTCATCTTGAAGGTCGACAGCTTGGTACTGAGGCCACAGAGGGCACAGAGGGGACAGAGGGTACAAAGGCTATGTCAGTTGATCCACCTGCAGAGGCTCCAGAGGAGACAGAGGAGCAGCTAGTCCAGACTCCACCGCGTCGTCGCTCAGGACGTACGCGAGCTCAGGTGACTCCTAGGCCAGAGGGCCAGCGTCGTGGAGGACGTCCACCTCCCAGGGCTCGAGGACACCCCCCAGTCGAGCACTTTGACTTGAGGGGAGCTACAGCACGTCAGGTGCAGGCCCTGAGGTTCGTTGAGGTTAGCCGGTGGTTCCCACCTGTACGGGATTCCAGAGCGTCAGAGGGATTCTATACACCCCTACAGGAGGACTTCTACAGAGCATATGTCGACAGCGGGATTGCTTTTAGACCTCAGAGGGTCTGTCGTCTTGAGGCTCTTGTTGAGGTAGTGGGTGAGCAGCTTCGTCCGCACCTGTCTTTTCTTCCAGGCCTATCAGATTTTCTTGGACGGACAGGAGCTTACTGTGGCACTTGGGTCAGGGAGTTCTATTCTTCACTATGGATTGACCCGGCACATGAGTTTATTCACTTTGCATTCCGAGGCCGTGACCGCAGACTATACAGCACCAGAGTGTGGGAGATTCTCAGACTCCCAGCTTCAGACACGAAGATACATCAGCTATGCTTTGGTCAGACTGCTCCACCTAGACGCCCTCACGGCGGGACAGTGCCCCCTACTGATCTGATTCGACCCTGCTTTCGTGAGCCTTTTGGCGAAGGGTCCCGACGTACACCTGCCAGCCTGACACCTCTTGCTAGAGTTTTGGATGCTATTGTCAGACGTACACTTCTTCCGAGGCTGGGCTACAGAGAGGGACTGACTCGTATGCAGTTGTGGGTAGTGCACCACCTTCTCTCACAGACACCGTTTGATATATGGGACCTCATGCTATGTGAGATGGAGGACACCTTGGCAGAAGACTTCAAGGGACATCATCAGCTGCCCTATGCTCATTGGATATGCTTTCTTATCAGATCTTTATTAGAGCTGCCTTCTGAGATTAGAGCTGATATATCAGACACTACCACTGCTTTTCCAGAGTATGATATCCGTCAGCTATGGGCTTCTGTTACCAGAGAGCAAGCCCCAGTGTCAGGACAGAGAGAGAGACCTAAGGTGCCCGAGACAGCAGCTGAGCAGGACGCGACCGTTGAGGGTTTTGCTGAGGCAGAGCTTGCTGATCTAGATACTTTTGAAAGTCCTATGTTTGGTGTTGGTAATTAGTGACAATGTCTAAGTACTAATCCTATGCCTAAGTTGTATGTAGCATATGAGGATTAGTACATTCCAAGGTTGGTGGCAAGATGGACATGGTGATCATGATGGCCACACTTGGATTTGGACGCAACCCTACGTGATCAAGGCAAAGGTATATGCTTAAGGGTTGTGTTTTAGTAACCAAGACACCTAGTGGGTGTGGTTACATTATAGGATAGATAGCCGTACTATAAAGAGGGGAATGACGCGGCTATTGAACTCCTAAGTGCCTCTAGGTGTGCATTTCATGTCATATGCATTTGGATAGAACTAATAACGCCTCGAAAAATGATTGTGAAAATGCTAACACACATGCACATGGTGATGATCACTTGGTGATGTTAGCACGTTTGCGATGGCGGTGGAGTTTGAGCGGTAGAGAGGGTTTGGGGTCCTCTCTCCCTCCCGCCGAGCTTGCGAGGCGGGATTCAGACGTTTTCGAGGAGTTGAAACGACTATTTTCCACTACGCCGAAAGTCGGAAATCGAACGGAAGCGAACGGAGGTCTTTGTTTGACCGGACGCGTCCTGTCAGCGTTCAGCATCTGCGCGAGTTTCAGTTTGTTGATCGGACGCGCGGTGCGTCCGGTCATGACCGACCGGACGCGTCCGGTCGTTGAGGGAGCTTACTGGACTCCAACCGGACGCGGGCACTGTGGCGTCCGG
The DNA here is from genome assembly GCA_022457205.1 of Saccharum spontaneum. NCBI lineage: Eukaryota > Viridiplantae > Streptophyta > Magnoliopsida > Poales > Poaceae > Saccharum > Saccharum spontaneum. The sequence goes on from CM039579.1 coordinate 28,167,011, forward strand.
TCAGTTCTCCAGCGCGTCCGGTCGCTGTTTCGTTGTGCGCTGCTCAGGCTTGACCAGCGCGTCCGGTCAGTTACGGGACCAGTGCGTCCGGTCGAGCCCAGCGCGTTCGGTCGTTGCGTAGAGCGCGTCCGGTCAGTGTTTCGCAAAAGAGCCGTTGTGTGACCGGCGCGTCCGGTCCGCGCGACCAGCGCGTCCGGTCAGCGCGACTTTGGCTGTTTCAAGTACGTAACTGCTATATTCGAAGGGGTACGTCTATAAATACTCGTTGGCCGGCTCAAGGCTCTCTCTCTTGGACTTTTGACATACTTGTGAGCACTTTGAGCTAAGCAACTCCCCTCCCACTCATCTCTCTTGCTTCTTTGCATATTCGAAGTGAGATTGAGTGATCCAAGTGTATTTGCATTGTGAGATTGCATCTAGTTGGCACTTGGTGGTTGATTTGCTGCGGGATTCTTGTTTCTCTTGGTGGTTGCCGCCACCTAGACGGCTTGGAGCAGCTTAGAGGCGTTGGCAAGAGTTGGTGATTATTCTTGGCCACCTCCGGTGATTGTGAGGGGTTTGTGCCTACCTCGGCGAAGCGCCAAAGGCAACATTAGTAAATTGCTCATGTCATTGCAACCTTTTGCCATTTGGTAGGTTCTTGTGGCGCCTTTTGAGAGGCTCGGTGTGAGACCGATTAGCCACCGAACCACGTGGTGAAGAGGGACACAACGGGGACTAGCGTGCTGGCAAGCACGTGAACCTCGGGATAAATCTTCGTGTCATCACTTTCATATTGTGATTGATTGATCCCGGTGTTCGGTTGTTTTGGTATTCATTGTTGATCATATTGGTTGGCTCAATACTTCGCCCCTCGGTGAAACCCTCCTAACTCAACTCCGCATTACTTTCTTATTTATCTTTGCTAGCTAGTTTGCTTTGCTAGAGTAGCTCTCTTGTGTAGCTTGCTAGTTGTAGTTGTAGTTACCTTCTCGGTTTAACTTGTGCGGTTGAGTGCCAATACTAGAATTGTGAATTGAAAAGGTGGCTTGCAAACACCCCGTAGGCTAAGCAAAACTCACATCTCGCTATTTGTTGTATTGATAAACTTGTTTAGCTTGTCTTTGTAGAAATTTTTAAAAGGCTATTCACCCCCCTCTAGCCATCAAGACCTTTCAACTTTGCCTGCTGATCCAGTTGAGGATGAGGCCTCTGACAGCACTGATGAGGATTACCAGCCCATCCCCAGGTATCACTCTCCTCGGCCTCACGACCATGAGGCCGGTGGTTCTGGTTCAGCCTCCCGCTCAGACCCAGCCATGGTGGCTATTCTTGAGAGGCTGACCCAGGCACAGGAGAGACAGGAGCTACAGATGCAGAGACAGGCTTAGGACACCGCTGCCGCTTTTGCTCAGATACAGGCACGACAGGATGAGTTCCAGAGGCAGCAGCTTGAGCTACAGCGTCAGCAGTTTGAGATGCAGCGACAGCAAGCAGCAGACCAACAGCAGTACTTAGAGCTCCTGCATCACTTGGTTACAGTTGGGGTACCTCCTCCTGCATCTGTCCTGACTCCAGCATTACAGTCTAGTGGACCTTCGAGTCAGGGACAGTCGAGCTTCCAGTTCACTTCTCCACAGCAGCAGGTTCCCCAGTCGTTCTAGTCCCCGAGCTACACGCCTATTCAGACGGGGTTCACTCCTTCAGACCAGCCTCGCCCTCACCTACTGACAGGCACTCTGTTTGCTGACTTGAGTGCCTCCTACAGTGAGTTGACTGGTCAGCCGACGCCCTCGCACACTACTCTAGTTACTTCTTCAGGGTTGTCCGCTTCAGAGGCAGCTGTTCCTCCTGTGACAGGGACGGGCACTACAGAGAATGTACCTTCGTCAGTTGCCTTGATAGATCCCCCAGCTGTTGGCTCACTTTAGGCTCAGGTCATAGAGACTGCTCCACTGGTTGCTACTTCTTCGTCAGTACCTACTCCTGTTGTTCAGACCCAGACCGCTTCACAGCCGCATGCTTCTTCAGAGGGTCAGCCTGATAGCTCTGAGTCCGAGGAAGATACTTCTCAGTTTGTGATCACTCCGCGCTCCTCGGCACCCGACTCAACTCCGTCTGTTCCCCCGTCAGATCCTTAGATTAGTTTTTGGCGGTTGATGCCAAAGGGGAGAGAGAGTAGATTCAGGGGGAGTTTTGATAGAGGGTTTTCGTTTTTATTTGTGTGCTACATTCATGCATCATGTTTATATTCCCGTACTTGCATTGTGTGACATGTGTGCTTGTGAGGTACTTTGAGTCTATATGGTCTATCTAGTCTCTTTTTAAATCATGTCACTTATTTGGTTATAGCTCATAAGGTTGTGCTTCCGTGCCTTACTCCGATTGCTTTTGAGCTATGTCTTTTTGTGTACTAACGCTTCTTGTTTTATCTTATGAGTACACACTGTTGGCTTGGGGCACATAAGCAATTCCTAACCCCTTGTGCTTATTGCTTTTTGTTTATGTGAACCAAGCATGTTTGAAAACCTCAACTCTTATCTTCTGAACCTTAGTGTTGTCATCAATCACCAAAAAGGGGGAGATTGAAAGCATCTAGGCCCCGAGAGTTGGTTTCGGTAATTGATGACAACGCTTTATTACTATGACTAACGTGTGTTTTGCAGAAACTTTGATAAGTTAGGTCATGGGGTTGATAACTGCTTTGGGCACTATGGTATTCATGCCCCTTGATGGAAATCATTTCGGTTTTCAAAGGATTGACGTCAAGATTAAGGACGGATAGTTCCAGATGTAAAGGTGTTGAGTTACATTCGGAATAGTCATTAGGATCTTCGTTTTCTCTTTTGGTCGTACTATAAAGGGGGGCATGAGCGAGTAGCTTGACCTAGGTGAGTCTTGTGTTTAAGTGTGGTGCACACTTGTCAAACTTAGCACTAGGTAGCTCTAGAATAGCTCAAAGTTCAGTTAGAAGCAACTTGGTTCAAGTTGTGTCGCGTTTCGGAGTGTTTAGAGACGTTTTCCCTTGACCGGACGCGGTGTCTGACTTGACCGGACGCGTCCAGTCAGTTCTAAACTGCTACTGCGTCTCAGCGCTATTGACCGGACGCGGTCCTTACAAGGACCGGACGCGGTGTTCAGGCTGACACGTGTCAAAGGAGGGAAATCACCTAATCAGACACGACTAGGATGTGATCGGCGTGTCCGGTCACGTTCCAGTAAGGTACTCTGACGACCGGATACGTCCGGTCATCACTGATCGGACACAGTCACGCGTCAGGTCAGAGTACAGTAAGCTCCCTGCACGACCAGACGCGTCTGGTCACCCTTGATCGGTGCGTCCGGTCACTCAGCCGTTATTTCAGGTTTTCGACCGTTACGAGCGACCGGCGCGTCCGGTCACATCGACCGGCGCGTCTGGTCATCTCGTATTTTGCTGAGTTGGCAGGTAACGGTTGGTTTTGACTGTGGGGTGTATAAATACATCTCCACCAGCTCTTTTAGAGGTCTCTTGCTCATTTGTTCAGCTGAGAAACACCTTTGGAGTGTAAGGGAGTGCAAGAGCTCTAGTGAGGGTGTGATTTGAGAATCAAAGCTTGAGAGTCCCTCACTAGTGACTAGGGAGTAGCAAGTGTGCATCCATCTTCTCATTAGGCTCGTTGTGGTCAAGTGAGAGTTCTAGCTTGTTACTCTTGGTGATCGCCATCACCTAGACGGCTTGGTGGTGATTGAGAGTTTGGTGATCATCGACGGAGCTTGTGGATGACTCAACTCATCTTGTAAGCGGTTTTGGGCGATTCACCACGATGGAGTATTGAAGAATCAGCCCATAGAGAGCACTTGATCCTTGCGCGGATCAAGGGGGAGCTACACCCTTGCGCGGGTGCTCCAACGAGGACTAGTGGGGAGTGGCGACTCTCCGATACCTCGAGAAAACATCGCCTTGTTCCTTGCCCCTTACTTTCAAGCATTTACATTCTTGTATTACTTTCATTGCTTGGTTTACTTTCCTAGAATTGCCATGCTAGACTAGGATTCGAACTTAGGGTGCAAAACTTTTACCGGTAGAATCTCTAGGAACACAAGTAGGCACTAGGGGTGAATTCCGGCTTGTAGGATTTAATTCTTGCAATTAATTTTTAGAAAAGCCCAATTCACCCCCCTCTTGGGCATCTTGATCCTTTCAGTCATCATCAGGAAAAGAAATGTTGATATTTAGATTCTCAGCAACCTGCCCGGCTAACTCATCGACTTTGGGCTCCACTCTTTTGACAGCATCCAGGTACTCTTGGCTCTTGGCTTTCTCTGCAATCTTTAACAAAGGAACCTCTGGAGCAAAAACCCGAACCTAGGCCAAGACGTTCCTGGTGTAGAGCTAGGCACACTTCTTCATGAACTCCTAAAAACGAGTTGGCACCAGGAGGATAAACTGAGCCCAAAACCGATTGTCATACATCAGAGTTTGAAGGAGGTTAGCCACCGAGCGAAAGGATTTCCACAAGGCATTCTAGTTCTCAATGGTCGTCGCCAGTTTGCCGCTCAAATCCTCAACAATTTTTTGGACCTGCACAAGATCCCTATTAGCTCCACGCCTAATGAACTTAGCAAGGGCAAGTTCTTCAGTACGAGTAATTACCTCCTCAGCCCTGTTGTGGTTATTGTGGACAAGTATCTTTATTTCCTCAATGTTCTCTGAGAGCTTCTGCTTATCTCTATGGAGAACTGATCAAGGCAATAAGAAATGATCAGGCAAATTTAGAATAGAAAAATCAAGATTAAGAAGCAATTAAGCACAAAAGAACCCAGATTACTATCACATTCTTTTTTTAGGATCTCAGAAGCCTCCTAAATGGTGGCCATGGCTGTAACACCCCAGGTGTTTGGCTCCCACTAATTGCATTTTTATTTCATAAGCATGAGCATCATTCATCTCATCATGCATTTGTTGCTTGAAACATGAGGATGCAACATTCTCACTTGCGTTTATTTCATAGTTGTTTGCTTATGAAATATGGGTTGTGCAACATGTGTTTTCCATACATTGAAACATGGCAATATTGTTAGTGTAACATGACAATATTGAGCTTTGCAACAAAGTCTTGAAACATGTGCAACATGGTTTTGAAACAAAGGAAGATACTTGTTTGTTTTGTTTGTTTCAACACATGTGATACTTAGAGGTTGGTGGAACAAATGTGTAGAGTGGCTAATTATGTCCTAATACACCTTAACTACACTTAGGGTAATTAGTGGAGCACTGTTCATGTAGAACAAATTGACCGATTTGCCCTCTAGGTGAAGTTGACCATGTGATGACTTATAGAGTGTCATTGTTTGACCATTTAAAAAGTCCACCCTGGAGATCTTCCATGGATGTTCACCCTTAAACAAAGTTGTAGCACATTTGTTAAGGAACAAAAGTTATTTTAGGGTCACCTCATGATAATGGATGGAACATGCTCAAACAGGGCCCACAAGTCAGTTAGAGTGCTGCCCAACACTTAGAAATTTTCCTAAGTCTGAAAACGACGGTTACAGTTTCATGTACCCACCTTGGGAGCATTGTAACTCTCAAACTGTGTCGAACCAGCTTGAGCTCCTATTGACAAACTTGTAGATCTCATGTCCCTCTACAATTTTACTAACTATGGCTCACACCAAATCAGCCTAGATTAGGAGTTATGAGGCGATGAACTTGCTTTGTCAGTCGGTCACCGGAGCTCCGATTCAGTCGGTTTCTGAACATTTAGTCGAACGTCGTGGCTGACCGGTTCAAAATCGGGCCACCGTATGGCGTTCATGCCATGCTAGCTCCTCCACATCACGGGTGAGCGCTCATATGTGAAGGCCGTGTCGACACCGCACTCCTTCCCTCTCTCTCGCCATTCCCTTTCTCTGTTCTTCTCCACTGCGCGAGAGCGGTGACCGGAGGTGAGCAGCGGCCACCACCGAGAAACCCACCGAATCTGAGCACCATTGTTCAATTCCTCTTAGCCGTAGCACCACCCGAAGCTCCTCCACATCCTCGGCCTCACCGTGCAACCTGTTTTGCCTCAGGTAGAGCTCACCGAGATGGCGGCTCCACCGCGTCGCCATTGTTGCCGCCAAGCCGAGCTCGCACGTGGCTATGTCTCTCAGGCCTCTTACCGTCTCTCCTCTCTGGTGCTCTATGACTGCCTTGGGTTGCTGATGCTCGCGGGGTAGGCCACTAGGGCCGAGCGCCATTGGTTCGCCGGTGCCAGCAAGCCCACGGCCGTGAGCCGCCATTACCGTCGCCACCCACCCTAGCCACTGCAATAGTCCAAATTAGTTGTACCCCTAGATGCGCACAGTCGTGGTGAACGTGTCGGTGCCCTCGGCCTCACCGGAGTCGCCACCGGCGGCGAGCTATCGTCGTCGCCCCTCCTCCCCTGTTCTCCCTCTCTCTGCCGTGTGGGTCGCCGCGGTCAGCGCGCGTGGGCGGGAGGTCGAGTGGGCCGCACGGGTCGAGTGGGCCATGCAGGCCGATCGAGACGCGCGTGTTAGTGGGCCGCGCCGGGTTAGCAGGCCGGCCCAGTAGCCGGATGAAATGGTTTAGGGTTTCAAATTGTTTTGTTTTATTCTTTTTTCACAGATTTGATGCTAGATTCAAAATTGCCTATCTCCCTAACGGAAGATCAAACTGATGTAGTTCCAATTTTGTGGTGCCTAGTAAAGTCTAGTTTTTATTAAAAATATAAAATAGGCTATGTTCTGTTATAGAATTTGAAGCTTTAAATTATCTCTTTTATTCCTAAGGAAATAGGAGGAAATTTTATCTACTATTGTATAGCTCCAAATGATTTGAAATTTTTATGTGGTGCTGTTTATGCCTTGAATAGCTTGTAGTTTAAATTTCATCAATTTTGGATAATCCATGGTGAAGTTTTATAATTATCTTGTTTGCTTAGGTGGATATTGTGGGAATTTTCATGATTTATCTGTAGATCCAGTAAGGATAAAATTTGGTGAGTATTATTCTCATGTTAAGTGGAACCCAAAAAAATATGAAATCTATTGTTTGATATTTTTCAATAGGGTTTCTTATTTATGCCAAAATCAGCCTTTTTGTCTGTTATTTTTGTTATAGGGAAATATACTTACTCAAATACTCTAAAAATTTTATGGTAGCCTCCTGGATGTATATGGTAGTCACTGTAATTTTTATGGAATTAATTGTGTAGCTTTGATATAGGTTCCTTTATTCACCTAATTATCTAAATAAATTAATAAATGGCATTAAAGAAATGATTTAGATATTGGCACCATACTTTCTGGTATTCTTTTGATATGAGAAATAATTTGGTAAACTTGGTTTAGCTCAAATATGCTTTTATTACATCATTAAATAATTAACTTGGTGAATCTGCCAATTTTGAACAGATTTTGAGATGTTGGCAGTTACTCCATGTAAATGATGTTTTCATGTCTTGTGGTCTATAGAAAAGTTGTTGTAAATTTCATGGTCTAACTATTGTTAAATTTTGGTAACATTTGGTCATATGATTTAGGAGTTTTGTCTGTTCAAAGTTAACTCTCAGCTTTGTGTGCTCTCTGTTTGCACAGAACAGATTCTGTGTTTGCTTGATTTTGACTTAGTAAACTTTGGAATCATGCTTTGATGTTTATCAATGTTTTGTCGATAATTTCATAAGATTTCCAGAATATCCTCTTGCAAGTCAATTAGATTTGTAGAACTCTAGTTATGCTTTAATCTTTTAGATGCTGTCTGTGGTCTATGTTTGCTGAAATGGGTGATGCACTTGGTTGATTTACTTAAGCTTGGTATGGATGTTGTAGATGCTTAGGCTAATGTAAACAATTTGCTAGCTGTAGGTGCTAGACCTTTAACTGGTGATGAAAAGTCGTACCTTAGATTTCTAGAGTTTGGTGAGTTGGTATTCTTGCTAAGAAGAAATATAGATACATGTTCTAAAGTAATTTGAATAGAGCTGTTCGTACTCAGTAAACGAGTGTCTAATAGTACTTCTAATTTCTTACCTACTGTTATTCATCCATCATGAGCATCATATCATTCCTTATGCATCCATGATATTTATCTTGTGCACATGCAATAGGTGTTCCGGAGGGAGTCACTCTTCTAGAAGTCGAGAAGAACCTGGAGGAGCAACCATCAGAGCAGGAGGTGCAGGCCCCCGAAGTAGCAACAGAAGGAGACATGGTGGAGTGCCCAGACCACACGCCTTGTAACTTCGTGAAAGGCAAGCCCTAGAGCATTATAAGCCTTCTAATTTCTAAAATACAATTAAGTATTATATTATATATATTGTTGCATTAAGTGGTAGGTGTTGGATGAAAACACTTGTTGCATTGATATCCAATCCTTGCCTAGATATTACTACCTGAATCCTATGTAGCTCAGGATCGAGTAGGTTGCTTAGCCCTGCTTTAATTGATAGAAGTCGGGTGATTTCTTATCACCTGCAAGCTATAGGGCTATATATATGACACGGTTGGCTATATTTGCTATCGTGAAAAAGAACCTAGTTTAATTTGATTAAAGACCGGGCGGAGGCTTGCCGGTTTACAGCGACTCCGTCTGTGTCGATCAAGGACCGATTCTTAGAGCCTTTCTTTGTCATGTTGAACGCATGCCTCTCTCTTAGCTAGCCAGGCCCGAGTGCATGACCACGAATCTGAGTAGCTCAACTCAGGCCGGGCTCCGACAAGTATAAAGTACGCCTCGGAAGGGAGCCGTAGACGTGAGTCCAAGGGCAGGTATTTAAAAGTCCTGATCATCCTGGTAGAAGGGTAATCCCTGAGAGTGTTGGCGCTGACCGAACCCGCGAAGTTGGTTCCTGAGTTGTACCAAAGGTGACCCATGGCTACCCTTGCAAAGTATGCCAGGGTGAGAGTTAGGAATACCCCCTCAGCTGAGTTGTAATTCGAGTCGAGTCACCGTCTCTCACCGGTTAGTGAGAACTTGACGGGCTTATCTCCAAAGTAGATGCACTAAATAAAGGATTGGTCATATGATGATGGCCTTATTATACCTACTTTGGTTACTATTGTTTGCTCCTAATAAGTGAGTGCTCTAGTACAGGTGCTAATATAGTTGACAGGTTAATGATGATGAACTTGATGCTAAGTTTAATTGGTTACTTATGTTCTTAAGCTCTTTTATGCAAATATGTCAAGCTAGCCCACCTAATAAGCCTTGCATGATCCTTGCATGAGCCTAAAAGATGACGAAGAACTCGTAATAAGGATATGAACAAGAAAGAGAAAAAGACAAACAAGCCAGTCGAAGTTTACTTACTTGGCTGCCTTCTTCATACTGATGCTCCCAAGCCGAACAGACAACTTCGGCGGGGGCATGGTGGTGGAAAGAATATCATCACCACCCTGAGCCAAGGATGGTGTGATTAGTGCCTAAGCACTAGCATAACTCAGGCTCGACCCCCGTTTACTACAAGGAACAAAGACAAGACAAATCAGAAGAAGAATTCGGACCAATACAAGATAACATAAGGAGGACGTTATAACAACTCACCGATGGGTATCGAAGGTTGCATCATCATCCTCGTCCTCATCCTTGAGAATCTCTACCGCACTACCATCTAAAGAGAAAGAAGTACTCAATTAAAGATACGAACAGGAAAATCAAAGAAAAATAAGGAACATTGATACACTCATCTAGGAGCATGATACTTGTGACTTGAGTACCTAGACGAGTACTCAGAGGATGGGGCTTCTTGGTAGCAGACGCGCTGGTAGAAGCATCATCCGCCCGCGCCCTCTTGCTAGTGGAACGAGGAGCCCGAGGAACAAGGCGCGGCACATATTCAACATATTGGACAAGTTCTATGGAGGAAGCACTAGGAAGAATTATGACGACTAGAGACTTACTAATTGAAGACAATCCAGTGGGGTTCTCACTGATCCTCACCCCAACTGGGTTGCTCTTAGAAGGGATCGGATTGACAAAATTCCGCCCCAAGTCCTACAAACAACTAACAACTACAAAATAAGCAGAAGAAGCAAAGATAGAAAGTACTCGCACAAGGACAAACAACGGAAGAAAGTACTCATGAAGCATAAACAAAAACAACTTACAGCGGGAGGTGGGTGATCTGCACGGTATTCAGGGACTGTGTGGGGGACGACGGTCACCCCCTTCAGAACCTTCTTGAGGCACTTCAACACCTCTTCTTCGGTTAATTCTAGAGCTGGAACCATCTAAGATGGGTCCTCGGCTCCAGAGTACTTGAAGCCATAATTTTCCCTCGCCTTCAGAGGTTGAACTCGGCGGCGAAGAAAACTGGTGACGATCCTGAATCTGGTTAGGCCTTGATGCTTCAGAATATGGATTTTATTGAGCAGTGGCTTGATCTTCCTGAGCTCCTCATCCATCAGAGGAGCCTTCTCCCAACGGTCATTAACAACTGGACCAGAGTTTGAATGAACAACAAGAGGAGGGCTCATGTTCCCAGTGTACAACCACTTGAAACGCCACTCCTTGACAGAATCAATCAGGTCATAATCGAAAAATAGACCCATTTTACCCTAGCGGAATTGAATCCCACAACCACCCAGAGGAGAAGTGTTGTCACTCCGGGGGTATGGTTTCAGACGAAAGAAGTGCCAGAACAAAGAAATTGAAGGAATTATTCCAAGAAAAGTTTCATAGAGGTGAATGAACACTGACAAATAGAGGACAACATTTGAGGTCAGATGGTTTAAGGAGATATTAAAATATTGAAGAAAGCGATGGAGGAAGGGAGACGTTGGAAGGAAGAGACCAGCGCGGATGAAAGAGACAAATAAAACAATCTCACCAGGGTTGAGGGCAAGAACCCGGTGCTCACCTGGCATCTTTCAGTCAGTAAAGCCCTGATCCTGGATCAGCCCTTCACTAACCAACTCCCTCAAATGGTCCTCTGTGATGGTCGACGAAGGCCAGATCTTCTCAACAGTCCTCATGGTGATGAACTCCTGGTTCTCGATCACCTTGAGCAACTCCTCACCCACCAAGACTTTCTTAGACTTACAGCTCGATGCCTTCTTCTTGCCCATGCACGGACATTGCTCTAGTCTCACAAGAGAGGATGGTGGCAATGCACGGGCAGTGAAGGCGCTCGAACGGCGATGACGGTGGCAGCAGATCTCTAAAGGGAGGTTAGGTTCTACAAAGGTTGAATACTAGAAGGCAAAGACAGAGTAAGAAAGGGGAAGAATAAGAAAGGCCCTTAAATAGATTTACAACAGTAAAAACATGGCCCACTAGACCCGTTTAACGTGGCATGGGAACGCAACGGTCTGTTTCCTGCCATAACTAACATGGCTGAAATGATGGATTGCATGCCATTTCACAACAAAACAGTACAACGAGCAGATTTCAGACTTATCCGTCCACACTATGTCGTTGCCGAATTGTTACAACTCATACAAAATCAGAAAGAACTCGCCATTCGCAAGATATACAGAAGAGATTTCAGAACGCTACCAATAAGAACCTGAATTTTCCAGAAACAACCCGGATGATACTCAATAGCACTCATACAAGCAAAAAAGGAGACAACAACTCAGAAAGCAAGATTTTTTCTATTACAAATATCTTCAAAAGATATAAGATTACCGATCTCACAGGACCCAATGAATTCGGAACTATGACGAACAAGGTAGCAACAAGGAGCACAGAAAGAACACGACTCTGAAAACGACTACGCGCCCCTAATTGCTATTTGGCAGAACACACCCTACTCAGCTACGCTGTTTTCTTCAAAGGAGGAGCGCAGTGCATCCAACATTGGTATCAGCGGCACAGCGTGACAACATAAACCAGGTGAGGCTCACAAGCATCTGTCTACCCAAGCTCGATATGATCCTGGATCATATGCTGATCTGCACCGGACAGTCGCAAGGCAGAGTGGAAGGATCAATCCGGAACTGCTGGATGAGGGAATGCATCCCACATTATAAGACTTCTTCCACCTGCCAGGATGGACTATCCGGCGCAATGCCACCGCGAGATTCGTCTACCTCTAATCTCAGTCACAAGACTTCTTCCATCTGCTACAAGATCTAACAAGACTTACAACTCACGCCCGGAGGCTGCTCTACTTCACAAACTACCATATTCATAACTACAAGACTTCAAGAACTACACTAAGACCTTGCCAGTATACAGCAGCTCGCCAGGGGGGTATTTATAGGCCAAGGAGCGGTGTACATAGAACAAGTGCACCAAACAAATCCAACCTGACAAAGCATTTAGAGAAGTAACATAAAGCAGTAAAGGAAAAGCTACCACATGTGAAGACACAGTACTCAAAGACAGAACATCCAAAGGAATATGCTAATAGTGTGCAACTCGTGGCTGCATAGCATTCAATCACCTCAACTGCCACCTACCACCTTCCTTGGACAGAAAGCAAGCTACCTGAGAACATGACCGAGTTCTTCTTGAATAAAATGAACCCAGATATATACTCGGGGGCTGCAGGGTACATATCCTCAGATGAGATTTTTAGTTTTTTTTCAACGATAAAATTCAAGACCCTCCAACTTTTTGTTTCAAATAGCAAGAGGCTCAGGGGCTACAATCAGCGAGTGCACCTTTTCTTTAAAAAAGCACATAACTCAAAAGTCTTCTTCAAGACAGGACCACTTCAAGGCTTCACGTCGAAAGAACCCGGACCAAGCTTGATTCAACAGGCAAAGCTAGGGAAACGAGGTGGCCTTCAAGTTCAACCATAAAATATTCAGGGGATTGTTAATGCGGGACCTATAGGGTTCCCCAATAATGTGACTACAAGTCGTGGGCCCTGACCTGGCCCACGGACAGAGGTAGGAAGAGGTGCAGCGTCTGCCACTCCAGATTCGAGTAGAATAGGCCAGACTAACCGGATTCCTATGAAAAGTACATTTTGTATTTAGTTTAGGATACCTTCTTTCGATCTGACTATGATTGTAATCGCCCAATAGCCTTCTTTATCGATATAAAAAGAGGTCATGGACACCCCTGTAACAAGACAACATACCAATCAATCCAACGCAAAGGCTAACGCCGACTGGACGTAAAGGCTATTACTTGATCACGATCGAGGGCCCGAACTAGTATAAATCGACTGTCTCTGCGTTCACCATCAAGTTCCAGCATACGCCAAGCCTAAACAACTGTCCTGGGTACCCCCATAGCAGGCTATCAAGGTTAAAACAACGACAGCTGTGGCTGCTATCTCCACCCATTCGCCCCTCGTCTCCGTGCGCCTCCACCAACCAATAAGCAAGCCAAATTATATGCACTACTAGTAAACGTTGACAATTATTGTGTGAAAAGCCATGCTGACGCGATTCCATATATATCATCAGTTACATTTTTACGAAGGGAAGGGAGAGTTATATATATTAAAAACATACTATAGTATATCTTAAATAACACATGAAAAATTGAAATAAAAAATGTGCAATATTCTATCTAGATTTTTGTCATCGTCTTCTTCCCTAATGGTTTGCGTTGTGGAACAATGAATCCAGAGTGCAGTCCCTATGCCAAATCTAACAATCAACCTCAAAACATTGGACATCACTACCACATAAGCGATTTTCTGAAGTGGGCAAAGTTGATTTTCAGAGGCGGGCAGCAAGTCCGCCTCCGCTACATCGCCTGTGTAAATCTAGGTTTCAAGTGACAAACATTTGTCTGTCTCTGTTAATAAACTAAAAAATAAAAAATGGTGAGCCCGTGGATGGGGCCCGCTGAGCCCATCCACAAAGCCAGTCGAGCCCATCGACGTCGTAACGCCACCGTCGCTCGCCGAATCTGCCCGTGCGTTGCCTTAAGAGAGGGCCCCGCGCATGTGCCATCGCCAAAGGGGCCCACGCTGGCATAATTCATCGTCGGTGTGGCCCCCACGCATGCGTCATCGCTGGAGAGGGCCACGCTTGCCAAATCCACCTCTTGTGCGGCCAGGCGTGTGCGCCATTGAAAGGTCCTAATGGCTAGAGGGGGTGAATAGCCTATTGAAAATTTCTACAACAACACTTTAGCAAAGATGTTAGACAATTAAACGGCGAAGCGAATGTTGCGCTAGCCTACTGAAAAGTAAGTCACCTATCACAATTCTAGTTTCTATAGTCTCTATCCACATAAAGGCTATGTCACTACACTAAGTTAATAAGCTCTCAAAGACTAACTAAAGAGCCTCACTAACCACTAGACCCGACACAAGCTAGCTCTCAAAACTAATTACACCAAAGAGCTTAGCTACACTAAGAATGTAAATACACAAGAAGGATAGTGTGTTATACCGACGTGTCGAGGAATGATCCAATCACAAGATGATGGCAATCAATCACAATGAATACCAAGAAATCCTCAGGACAAGATGACACAAGATTTTTTACTGAGGTTCACTTGCTTGCTAGAAAGCTAGTCCTCGTTGTGGCGATTCACCCGCTTAGAGGTTCACGCGTTAATTGGCATCACACGCCAAACCCGCAATCAGGTGCCACACAACCAACATAAGATGGGGATCATATAAGCCATGAGCAATCCACTAGAGTACCTTTTGGCTCTCCGCGGAGAAAGATCAAGAACCCCTCAAAATCACCACAATCAGAGCTGGAGACAATCACCAGCCTCCGCTCGACGATCCTCACTGCACTAAGCCGTCTAGGTGGTGGCAACCACCAAGAGAAACAAGTGAATCCCGTAGGGAAACACAATCACCAAGTGCCTCTAGATGCAATCACTCAAGCAATGCACTTAGATTTACTCCCAATCTCACAAAGATGATGTATCTATGATGGAGATGAGTGGGAGGACTTTAGCTAAGCTCACAAGGTTGCTATGTCAATGCAAATAGCCAAGAGAGTGAGCTTGAGCCGGCCATGGAGCTTAAATAGAGAGCCCCTACGAAAAGAGCTGTTGGGCTTCTCACTGAAGCTAACTATGCATCAACCGGATGCATGCCACCTAGCGTCCGGTCCCGCGATGCGTGCCACATGGCCCCTCGGCTCAACCTCGTCCACGCGATTCCAACGGTCAAAAACTCCCGCGTGATCGATCAAGTGATGATCGGACGCAGTGGCAAACGATCTGACGCACCCGTGCAGCGTCAGGTCAACACAGCGCTGCACTCCACCAACAAACGACTAGACGCACCGATCAATTCGGCCTCCCAGCATCAGGTCACTTCCAGAGACGATCCAGAGCACCCAAGTGAAGATCGGACGCGTCAGATGCACCATGACCGGACGCGCCACCATGTCAGGTCCTTAGTGCCTCCGCTTAGTGCTTGCATCACCATACATCAATGATGACCGAATGCGCCAGTGTCACGCCAGGTCACATGTTGACCCAGCGTCCGGTCACTCTACCGACAGAGCCCGAGCGCACCTCCTTCATTTATAATTGACCGGACGCCGCACAGCCGAGTCTGGTCAACACGTCACCAGCATCCGGTCACTGTTAGATAGTGAAAAACAACTCCTTCACTTTACCAACTTCTCCATCCTTGCTCAAATGTGCCAACCACTAAGTGTATCATCTTGTGCACGTGTGTTAGCATATTTTCACAAATATTTTCAAGGGTGTTAGCACTCACTAGAATCTAAATGCATATGCAATGAGTTGTAACATCTAGTGGCACTTTGATAACCGCATTTCGATACGAGTTTCACCCGTATTAATAGTACAGCTATCGATCCTAAATGTGATCACACTCGCTAAGTGTCTCGATCACCAAACCAAAAAGCTCCTATCAAGTTTCACCTTTGCCTTGAGTTTTTTCTCTTTCTTCTTTTTCAAGTCCAAGCACTTGATCATCACCATGGTCACACCATCATCATGATCTTCACCATTTGCTTCACCACTTGGAATGTGCCACCTATCTCATAACCACTAGAGTAAATAGGTTAGTACATAGGGTTTCATCAATTTATCAAAACCAAACTAGAGCCTTCAGCCATTGTCGGATCCAAGCCGCTGGTGCAGCCCGCAGGACGCGTAGCCCCCTCCGACGGCTTGGTTGTGCCTGCTAGTTATTGTTTTGCTATAAGAATCTTCGTTTTGCCTGCTACTTATTATAAATTTTGACCAACATTATCCAAGATTGTCCATATATAGCATAAATAATGACGCCAATAGGTGGAAATGGTAAAAAGTTCACTATATAGAGTACGACAAAGGACCAGAACAAGCTAGAGGGGGTGAATAGGAGCCTCAGATTTTTCTCACTAAACAGATAAGTGATGGTAGACTACGTCTGTAAAGGGTCTAGATGGCTATAGAGGGGTGAATAATCTATTAAAAAGTCTTTACAAATACACAACACTAAAGCAAACTGGTTACATTAAAACACAATCCTAATAGACACTGCTTTTCCTAAACTACACCACCTCAAAGCAAGCCTCCTAAATAATTCTAATGGCAAGTTAACTCTACCACTAGTGCAGACAAGCAACCAAGAGGCTAGCAACTACTCTAGTTGAGCTAAACTAGTAAAGGAAATAATCTAGCTACATTACTAAACAAGAGTGCTACAACTACGACTAGAAAGCTACTCAAGAAGACAACAACTACACAAGGTAAGTACACAAATGAAATGCACAAGTGTAGAATTGTAAACCATCGGAGGAAGAGATGACATAAGATTTATCCCTGAGGTTCGGTTGCTTTCTGGCAACCTACGTCCTCATTGAGTGAGTTTTTGGGTGACCAGTTCACATGTTAACAAGCCTCTCAAGTTTCACCCTCAACTTGGATGCCGAAAGAATCTAATCAACCAAGAGCACTCCAACTAGCCTCGAGCATTCCACTAGAGTTGTTCTTCGCGATCTCCCACGGGACGAGGCGAGTCTTCTTGTTCGCCTTTCTCCGCTCTCGGTTGATCGTGTACGGACTCCTCATTTGACCTTTGCCTGTCCACCACATCGGCCCACCCAACTGTACATCCATAAGCCCAGAATATTGCACAACGTACTCAACACTACGCAACATGACACCTAAAGTTAGCCATTAGAATAAAGCAAAAACATAAGAAATATGTGAAAGAAATAAGAGGAGCAGAAATTAGAGGTAACATTGTCTCCCAATCTTAGGTACCGGACAACTTCATGCTACTTGCACATAATAGCTCCAGCGTGGCCTTTTACGTACATAATCCAACAACCAAGTAGCCGCCAGGAGATCTAGATTAGTTACAGCAACTTATCCATCTACTAAGGGTCTGTTTGGGAGCGCTCCGTAGAGCAGATTCTCACGGAGAATCGCTCCCTGGCTGTCAAATGTATTTTTCAGCAAGAAGTGATTCTCTGCTAATTTTGTGAAGTGATTCTCTGAAATGAACTAAGAGGCTCAGAGCTGAAAAAGTAGCTTCACCTGATTCTGTGAAGTGATTCTCCATGCTGATTTTGAGAGTTTATGCTAAACAATCAAAGAGAATCACTTTCAGCCACAAAATCACTTCACCAGTGAATCAGGGAGCACAGCTGGAGAATCAGGGAGCAAAGCTCTGCCAAACGGACCCTAAGTCTATCCATCAACCATGTCTATATCTCCTGGCCCGCAATATTCTTAGGTTGTCTACCAGATTACAAATGGATTAGAAAAAAACCCATAGTGGCTAGAAGCCGCCAGGATTTTCGGCTTAAGGTAGAAACTTCTTACGTAGGTCGAAAAACCTGGCCAATGCCTACAAACCTGTGCTTTGGGAACGCGGGGCAGGCGAGGGGTTTTTTTTCACCTCTGGCGCTGCAAATTCGCCCCTGTGGGGGTTAAAACTCAGGCCACGAGAGTGCCAACTAAAGTGCTTGACCAGCCGATCTAGCATCTTTTGGCTTGCAGATGGATTAGAGCGACTCTAAGCCTCTTTATATCCATCCTAATTGATAGGAATAGAAATTTTGGTAAAAAGAAAATACTCATCAACGGTTTCTTTAATTAGATCTTTAAATATAATCATCATTTACTCTGAGAGCAGAGCTAGCTTTCTAGAGTGGCACAAGATATAGACAAATTGGTAGAGAGTGAAAAGATATAGAAAGCGATTTCTATTCAAATAGCTTTCTAAATGATGGTTTAGAGATTGTGTTTAAGAGAGACTCTTAGAAATGTTCTTAGAGTCTTTCTTGAACTCTCTCAAGATCGTTATTTGAAGAGTTTTGAGTAAAAATCTCTTTCTATGTATCTTTTCAGCCTCTAACCTCTAGCAGTTTTTTCTATATCTTGTGCGCACTGGAGAGCCAATCTCGTTTTCCATCTTTGGCTAGCGATAAAATCCAAAATACAAAATGATAATATTTGAAGATTTAATTGAAGAAATT
This sequence comes from Saccharum spontaneum, assembly GCA_022457205.1. Lineage (NCBI taxonomy): Eukaryota > Viridiplantae > Streptophyta > Magnoliopsida > Poales > Poaceae > Saccharum > Saccharum spontaneum. The sequence continues at coordinate 28,185,299 of CM039579.1, forward strand.
GTTAGAGGATTTTTTTTACCAAAATCACTATTCATATCAATAAGAAATAATATAATAATAATCTCTTGGAGTTGCTCTCACGACCACCGTGACTACGTACAGACTGCTATATGTACAACAATATGAACTCAACCAGAAAGATCTCAATCTCTCAACCCTTTCATCAATCATTCGTCACACATGCATATAGAAGAGACCAAAGCATGATCTAATCCTGACGAAAGGCGATGCTCATTCTACTCCTTAAAAAATATACCCTGTGTGCATTGAAGAGATTGAAGTAATTGGTTGTCAGCAGCAACATGATATATTTGAGCCTTTTGGCTTTAGTGATAAAACTAGTGATAAGGACTGCTTCACGGCATTGGTGGAAACTGCTAGATTCCAGTGCTCGAGGTGATCAAATTCATCATGGGTTAAACATCAACGCCAAAAAAAATTGAAAAGAAACACATTATTGTCTTTGCGCATCGCTCTCGAATCTTGATTGGGATGTTCACCAAAAAAAAATGGTGCATAAATGATATCCTACTGATTCTAAGCAGGCAGTACTCCTAGTAGCTAGATGTTCCTAACTCCACCAGCAAGAAGGTAATAAGGACGCATTAACTAATTAGCTTCAAAATTTACACTTCAATCAATGGATTCACTAATTGTTGTACAGAACGAAACTTTTTTTTTCTTTTGACAAAAAAGGGGGAAGATTGGGACAAAGCGTAAGCAATGTAGTGGACAGAGACGTTACACATATCTGCTCATTGCAGGGCAAAAAGGCGCAGATGAAGATTAGCTGATCTCTACATTTACCGGCTGAAACTGAAAGCGAAGGCCAATTGTTCTGGGAGGCGCGGTAAGGTAGCTAGCTAATTCTTCGTCTGCTATATAGGAGTAACAGATACCGTTTGATTTGGTCACCGGCCGCGATGTGACCGCGGCGTTCGGGTCCAGCTCGTCGGCCGGCCCCAGAGTGATCGCCGTCGACGGCGCTATCGCTTCGTGCAGTGCGCCAACGTACCGGTACGTGTGGCTGCCGCATGCGCTACGTCACACCCTGGATCCGGAAGCTTTTAGCGTAGATTTCTGAAAATGATGGAAACGAACAGCTTTTTTTTCCGACGAAACATGAATTATATTGGATAATAGCTGTGTACATCAACACGTTATAATCACTCTAGATTATACAAATATCCAGAAACTAATTTTCATCTAAATTATGCACACGCTGTGAATAGCTTCAGATATGAAAACCAAACCGGTAAGACGCTTTGCAGTATGGATGACGCACAGGCAAACGCTCGACAAAAGACCTGAGAACAGATGTCCAACGAACGACGGCCAACATTCATGTACGTGGAGTTGAGAAACTTCTTCTTTCTGGTGTCTTCATTTTCCTTTTTGCCACCGAAGAATAAGAAAGACTGATCTGAAACTTAATCTCCCTAGTCCTTCATTGTGGCTAGATCTAACCACGATAAAATGAAGAAGAGACCAGAGAAAATTATTTCATGGCGGTGACACCATCTCCATCTTGATGTCGTCGTCCGGAAATAAAAATCTCCATGTTATACTGGTGAGGATGCTGACGTTGTAGTTGTCGTCCTCATCTTCAACAGAGTCGCTATGGAGAAAACGATTCCACCCTGCCCTCTCGCCGTCACCGGAGAGGAGGAGACAAATCTCCAAAACTGAGAAACTTGGCATGAAGAGATCATAACCCTGAGGACTCGATCTACTGAAAAAATTTATTAAAAACGATGGATCCCCACTCCCTCCGGCCTCCGGCGATATGTCGGAGTGGGAAGGGAGGAGGACCAGCGGTGGTGGAGACGGGGTCAGCGGTGGCGGCGCCGCCGCTCCGAGCAGCGAGACACGAGACCTAATGAGTCGCGAGTACCTTGCGGCAGCTTGGGCATTGTCTAAGTTAACACAGTACTCCAGATGATGAAATGTCCTGTACGTCCGGATCATGAAATGACTTGTACTCATCTGTCCATATTACATAATACTCCCCCTGATCTAGGAAAAAAAATACAACTATGGGATTCGTGCCGATCAAACTAGTTCAAGTTTGACTAAGTTTATAGTAAATAGTATTAATGTTTATGTCGCCAAACAAATTTATTATGAAAATATATCCTATAACGAATACAATAATACGTATTTTGTATCATGAATGTTAGTACTTTTTATATAAATTTAGTCAAAATTCAAACTATTTGACTTCTCCAAAAATGAAAATTGCATTCTTTTATGGACGGAGGGAGTACTCCCTAAGTCCAAGAAAGAATACAATTATGGATTGCATGCCAGTTAAAATGATTCATGTTTGACTAAGTTTCTAGCGAATTGTATTCACATTTATGGCTCCAAAATAATTTATTATATAAATGCATTTCATAGGTACTTTGCAAATGTTTCATATGATGTTACAAAATTAGATCGGAATGTTGCATATGTTACAATGTTTGTACACGTGTGTTGCAACCTTTTGTTCCCAATGTTTCATCTGTTTTTTCAGACATATGTTGCAAGTGTTTTATCTAAATGTTGCGTATGTTTACAATGGTTTCGAGTGTTTTTTGATGTTTTTGCAAGTGTTTCGGACGCATGTTTCAAGTGTTTTATCAGTCTTAAGACATATGTTGCAAGCGTTGCATCTGGATGTATCAAAAGTAAATCAGGTGTTACCTCACCATGGTGTCTCCTCCGCCTCTAGCGCCGCCAGTGAGGTCAGGCACGGCCGTCTGGGTCTTTCCCCTTCCAGGTGCTCAAGTTGAGCATAAGGCAGCGGTGGAGGAGCAGGGGCCAGTGTTGGCCTGCGGATCGGATGGGAATTGTCTACAGATGCGGATAGGCCACATCGGCTAGCGAGGCATGAGGCTTTTTTAGGGCAAGAGGGATGAGGGTGTGGATGAGCGCAACGTGGGCTCTGGAGCAGCGTCTGGTCCGGACGCGTCCTGTGACCGGACGTCTGAACGCTAGCCCTTCCGTACATCTTGGAACACAGGAAGACATTTTTTTTTATAATCACCATGAACTGATGAACGTCCTATGACCGGACGTTTGAACGCTAGCCCTTCCGTACATCTTGGAACACAGGAAGACATCGTTTTTTATAATCACCATGAACTGAGGTACTCCTTTTGTACCAAAACAACTACAACACATCTCATTACCGCAGACTAAATTTATAAAGAATATTATTAATACTTGTATCTCTACTATATTTAATACTACCTCAAGTTAACTCCTAGAATTACTCTAAGTCAAACTATTTAAAGTTTGATCAACTTTATAAGAAATGGTAACAACTCCCATAGCACAAAATAAGTATATATATATATATATATATATATATATATATATATATATATATATATATATATATATATATATATATATATATATATTACGGTGTATCTATATATATTAAGCGCATGTTTGGATGAGCTAGGGCTGATTACTGTTGGGCTAAAAATTAGTTCAAAATAGCTAAGCTTGGCTAGCTAGTTGGCTAACAACTAGTTGAAGGATTGATATAAAAAAAATAGTCAACCTATTAGCTCTCTTGTTTAGATGCGCTATAGCTAATTTCAGCTAATTTTAGCTAGCTAGCAATTCGATGTTATATCAAGAGGTCCCTAATTTGGTGTCATAAATATTGGTATTCTTTTGTATAAAGTTGGTCAAATTTAAATTAATTTGACTTAAGACATCTCTAGAAGTTGATTTAATTTAACAGGGAGGAACTTATAAAAAACTATATTTCACTATTAATCTAATGATACTTATTACGCATCATAAATATTAATATATTTAATTAAATTTAAAAGTTTGATTTTTAAAGAAAAATGTGATGCACAGTTATTTAAGGCCCGAGAGCGATCGAGGCAGTTAGGCAGTGTTTAGATCCAAAAATTTTGGCAAAAAATTCTTGTAGCACTTTTTGTTGTTATTTGGTAAATTTGTCCAATCATGGACTAACTAGGTTCAAAAGATTCGTCTCAACATTTACAGACAAATTGTGCAATTAGTTATTTTTTTACCTACATTTAATGCTCCATGCATACGTCAAATATTCGATGTGACAGGGAATCTTATAAAATTTTTTAGAAGTTTGAAGGATCTAAACACACCCTTACTGATTTTGTCGACTCATACTGTTCCTGTATTCCGAAGTCCGAACGTTAAATATTTGATTTGATTGATCCGGCCGGTCATGTTGCCACCAACCCTGATTTTGTTGATTTTAACAGCCGGCGGCCGCCGACGCGACACTGGCCAATTCTCTCTCGCAGCGGGGCAGGAACCGGCACCGGACAAATGGAGTAGACTTTTGCAGCCGACCTTTTCGCGGCCAAGAACAGAGGCTTGGTCCGCGCCACGAGCTGCAGGAAGTGTCGGAAAGGCCTGGACGAAAAAAAAAAGACGTGATGGAAATATCCACCAGATGCCGTCATCTCTACGACTACGAGGGCGTTCCAGACCGGCATTGGTTCTCGCAGAATTTACGGTCCCCGTGCTGCCGCGTCTACGACTACGAGTTCCACTGGTAGGAGTAGGTCTCAACAGCTGATGCGCGTGCGAAATGTGAAAGCGCATCGGGACCGTCCAGGTCACAGCTTGTGCCTCCATTTTCCCTCTGCCATTGAAATTGAAATACACCGCGTACGAGTGCCGAGGTCATCACGCGGCCGCCCCCGCAGGGCGCAGGCCCAGAAAGTGGCACGCCGGCACCAAACGAACAGGACGACACGAAAGCTTAGGCCTGGTTTAGATCCTAAATTTGGGATACAAATTTTGCATAGTAAATGTCTCGTCACACTGTAGTAATTTTATTTTTATTTGGTAATAATTGTCTAAATATTGATTAATTAGGCTTAAAATATTCGTCTTGCAAAGTACAACAAAACTGTACAATTAGTTTTTGATTTCATCTACATTTAATACTCTATATATGTGCCGACATTTTGATGTGATGGAGAATCTTCTTTTTGCATAGTGAAATTTAGGGTGGAATTTGAGATCTAAACAAGGAACTTGTTTAGATTCCAGATTTCACTTCCAAATTCTATTATGCAAAAAGAAGATTCCCCATCACATCAAAATGCCGGCATATGCATGGAGTACTAAATGTAGATGAAATCAAAAACTAATTGCACAGTTTTGTTGTACTCTACGAGATGAACATTTTGAGCCTAATTAATCAAAATTTGGACAATTATTACCATAAAAAAACAAAAGTGCTACAGTGTTCGGGGTGCACTGTACAAAGTTTGCCACCCCGATTCGGGGAACTAAACGAGGCGAAGGCCTTAGTCCTGCCAGTTTTTTTTTTGGTATACGGGCCACGATGTGATGGTGGCATGGTGGCATCTGCCATGGGCCCTGTTTAATTCCTATAAAATTTTACAAAAATTTTCAGATTCTTCATCACATCAAATCTTTAACACATGCATGAAGCATTAAATATAGATAAAAAATAAAACTAATTACACAGTTTAGACGAAATGGACGATACGATTTTTTTAAGCCTAATTAGACCATAATTGGATACTAATTACTAAATAACCACGAAACGTGCTACAGTGTCATTTTGTAAAAAAAATTTCAACTAAACAGGCCGATGGTGTCAAGGTGCTGCTGCTAAAGCAAGGCCGTCAGGTCCACGAAGGGAGGACGCACGCGCTAGCAGGGGATTGTCAGACGGTTGGGCTGCTAGGGTGTGTTTAGTTTTGAAAGTTTGGGTAAAAGTTACTGTAGCATTTTTCGTTATTATTTGGTAAAATTTGTCCAACCACAGATTAATTAGATTTAAAAGATTTGTCTCGAACTTTACAGACAAACTATGTAATTAATTATTTTTTTACCTACATTTAATGCTTAATGTATGCGTCTAAAGATTTGATGTGATAGATGGAAGAGGAAATATTTTGGGAATGCATGGCAAGTGAACGCGGCCCTAGGCGGCACGTCGCCGCCATGCACACGAAACGAAACCCACAAGCGCGAGCCGGCATGGCGCTTTTGCGCGATGCACTGGTCTGCAGCCTGCTGGCCTGCTACAGCTAACTCTCTCTACACTACACGTTCTACAGGACATGGGTGCAGGAGTTTTAGGGAGAAGAAATATTAGTACAAAGAGGGAGGTAGCGGGCGGGCGGGGCGGCCGACCAACTGGCCATGGAGTTTTTTCGCTAAGAGCCTGTTTAGTTTTAAAAAAAACTTAAAAAGTGCTACAGTACCTGTTACATTAAATTTTGCGGCACATGGAGTACTAAATGTACACGAAAGAAAAAAAAACTAATTACACAGTTTAGTTGTAAATCACGAGACAAATCTTTTGAGCCTAATTAGTCCATGATTGGACACAAATTTCCAAATAAAATGAAAAGTGCTACAGTAGCCGAACCCAAAAAATTTCTCAACTAAACAGGCCCTAAGAATGGATCATGACGACTAATGATTCTATCATACGCTGTGTTTAATGTCATATGTAGTTTCTTTTACCACGTTTAGACACCATACATTTCGATGACCTAACCCACCAGTGATGTTGGTTATTTGAATGGGAAAAAATCCATCTATTTTCTCTATTGTCAATAAAACAGCTACAGGCCACGGCACAACGGCGTCTAGTGGCAAGTCCAACTCCTTATCAAAAATACAAGAGCTCCCCCGACCAAGAAGTCATGAAGCTAGCTCGAACAATATAGAGACGGAATCAGCCATATCAGAAGGCACTTCAATCATAACGTAGTAGTATGGTTGAACAGTAAAGTAAACTTAATCTGCTAGGAAAAGGTGAACAATTAATGACGGTTTAGATCTCATTCTCATAGTGAGATCTTGATTCTAAATAGTGTACGTGAATGTATAATCTGGATTCTGGATAAAAAAAAGAGGATATTTGGATCTCATTCTTATATAGTGATTATTGTTTTTGTATAGTGAAAACCTCCAAATAGTAGGTTTGGCATAGATAGTTGGATTCTAAAATCTCGTTTCTCGAATCTAATACTGTTTGGATCTCCTTCTCATTTTTCCCATTTTCATCTTCTTTGACTACACTCGTATCTACCTCAATTCACTCCAACATACATGGATTAAGGTGGATATGACTTCAGCTAAATAAACCCAGCCTCATTCTTATTTTGAGATCAAACAGGGCCTCATTAATTTTTTTTAGAAAGACAGCAAAAGCTTTGCCGTATTTTTATTAGACGATGAAAATACAAAAGACCACACGTACAACCAAAACCACTGAGCTACCAAGAACGCAACCAAGAACGCAACCAGGACTACTGCGGTTCGCAGACCGCCACACTGAAACCACAAGGGAAAAGGGAAGACTAAGCAACCAAGAGAGAACTGAAAGAACAATAGGCAAGCCTGAAAAAAAAAAACTAAACTTCCTCTCCTCCTGGGGTTGTAGCAAGTTGGTATTGTAGGATGTCATCCTTGCATAATTGTGCTACTTGACTTGATGTTAAAGCCTTTGTTTTGGAATGTCCTCCTATTCCGTTCCTTCCAAATATGCCACCATAGATATATCATGATTCCATCTATCTTCCTCCTCTGTGTTCTTTCGAATTTGGCTCGACATTTACGCCAATATCTGTGGATCGATCCTGACATATCCACTGAATCCAAAACTGAAAGGTTTAATCCTGACATATCCACTGGCCTCATTAATACCTTAACATTTACCAGTATTAATAGAAGACCTACAGGACAGTGCACAACTTCGTGTAGTGGCTAGTGCATGCATGTTTTGGAAATCTGTCGTCCGATCAATTCAATTCCATTCCAGGAGAGCATGGCCGGCCAGTTCCAAGTTCCAACGTTTTCGGTCTGTTTGTGCCACAGCTGATGATGGGTGGTGTCGAGTGTCGACCGCTGACAGCTGATTCTGACTCTTTTGAATGTCGCCACTCGCGACTCGCGATCGACCCATCTGGGATCTTCGCATCTGGACAGACCCGACACACGAGAGGCCAGAGAGATGTGGTAGGTGGTGAAATGGCGGGGCGGTCGCGGTCGCGGCTAGCTTGCGGTTGGTGAGAAAGTGACCCGTTTGAAACTTTCAAGTTTAATTTGAATCACCCGCGCATGCGTACAGATATAGCCTTACCATAAGTCAACCGCTGCTGCATATTTATCGTCCGTACAAGTCGACATCCGGAATTAATATTTTGCAAAATATAAAAAAAACAATAGCAGCAGGGTTGAGGATTTGGGCTGGACAGGGAAGCATGATGGATCAATTCAACCGTGGGATGAGTATAGCGCCTCTGCAAAAAGCCCACTGCATCTGGCCTTCCCAGCCCGTCCCACAACCCAACCCAACCGATCGGCCCACGAGAAAATACCGAGTTCACCGCACGCCATGTCACGTCTCGGTCCGTAGTCCGTACCGACCGAAACGCACTGCACCGTGCCGCGGCGCCCGCGCCAGCCCGCCGGCGAGCAGAACCGCGACGGTTCCTGTGATCGATCGATCGACCAGCGATCGACGACGCCACGACGCCCAGCCTCGCCTCCTCCTCGCCGAACCGAGCCACCAGTCAATCACTCCCGCACCCCCGGCCCCCGCCCCCGCGTACGCCCTCCCACCGCACACGCGCCGGCCGGCGATCAGGCCGCGGGGGGCTCCCAGGCTGTGCTGCGGCGATGGCTACGTCGTCGACGCTGGGCCAGACGCAGCGGTACGCGGCGGGGGCGCTCCTGGCGCTCGCGCTCCGCCAGGCGCAGACGCACCAGACCGTCCTCCTTGGCTCCCACGGCCTCGACGACGAGCCCCACCCCGACGCGGCCACCGCCGTCGAACCCGACGCCCGCGACCTCTGGACACACGAGTCCCGCGGCCTCCTCCGCCCCGTCCTCAGGTGACGACGATCGATCACGCATCGCATGGTCTCTCCATTCCCCGGCCGGCCCAATGCAGGCATTCTTGACACCGTGTCTTGTAGGTTTCTTGAGATCGACCCCAAGGCTTGGGTCGGGGTGGAGAAGACGGCCGCGTCCTCTGATCCCAAGCACCACATTGGCGCCGTACGCACCGAAGATTTCGTCTTCACTTCACCTCGATTGTATTAGTGGCAAAACAATTCATCTTGAACTGCTGTGTGCGTCCTCTTGCCGTGGATGCAGTTCCTTCGCAAAGTGTTCGAGGACGAAGACGACGACGAGAAGGCCCGGTCCGAGCGATCCGATCAGGAGCTGGCGCTCGCCAAGGCCGTGGACGCGATGGCGATGGGCCTGGAGAGCGGCGTCGTCGGATCGGCGGCCGAGGCGCTCAAACCGGAGAGCCACGTCTCCGACGACGACGACGACCCGGCGTTGGCGGAGTCGACGCGCACCAAGGACTACCGGAAGATGGCGGTGCTGTACATGCTCCTCTCCGCGTGCGTCGCGGACGTGAACATGGCCGAGGAGGGCATGGGGTCCCCGCGCGTCACCAAGGGCTACGACGCCCGCCACCGCGTCGCGCTCCGCCTGCTCGCCACCTGGCTCGACGTCACCTGGAACAAGATGGTTCGTCGTCCATTGCACCAATGCATTGCATCCAGTCGAGTATCGAGTATAGTTTTGTGATTGGGTATCTTGGCATTGTAGGAAGCTGTCGAGATAATGGTTGCTTGCTCTGCTATGGCTGCAGCAAAGGAGGAAGAACAGTCACGTGAGAATTCGTCACCCAATAGCAGATGGGAGAACTGGAAGCGTGGCGGGATCATCGGCGCAGCCGCGCTGACAGGAGGAACATTGATGGCTATATCTGGGGGTATGGATTGGATTCACATGAATTCATAGCAGGGTTCATTTGAAATGTCAGATCTTGACAAGTCTGTACACTATTTGGTCAGCTTTGCTGAATTTTTGGCATTAATAATCCGACAGGCTTAGCAGCCCCGGCAATTGCTGCAGGGTTCACTGCTCTAGTTCCAACATTGCATACACTTGTGCCTATTATAGGTGCTAGTGGTTTTGCTGCCATAGCTACTGCTGCTGGACACACTGCTGGCTCTGTAGCAGTTGCAGCATCGTTTGGAGGTGAGCCTAACAAAATGTTGCCTGACTATTTCTACTCTGGTGACACTTTCTTCATTTCACATCATTTTTTTTTGTTGATTTTTATTCCTATATTTTGTACCACTTACTGATTGTTGGTGAAAAATATAGTCGTCGTCATCATCGTAGTAGTAGTAATAGTAGTGAACCGGTTGAATTTGGGAATGAGTGAAGAAACAGGAAACGAGTTACTGATTTTTTTTAATGCATCTATGAACTGGCACTAAATTCAGAAGTCTCTGATCATGAGTCCATAGAGACTAAATCATTACCTTTTGAACTCAGCTGCTGGAGCTGGGTTGACTGGGACCAAAATGGCCACAAGAATCGGAAATGTGAAAGAATTTGAGTTCAAGACCATCGGCCAGAACCACAGCCAGGGTGTGAGTCTTTTGTTCTCCTTCTATGTGCAGTGTGACTTGCTTGATGCTCAAATGGTCTAAAAGGGCACGGAGCAAGTTCTTGTCTTTCAGGAATCCGGACAAACATACGACATACGAGTGATATTTATTGTTACTATTTTTTCTTTCAGCGCCTAGCAGTTGGCATCTTTGTTTCTGGATTTGCTTTTTCCAAGGACGATTATTCAAAGCCTTGGGAAGGATGGAAAACTAACTTAGAGAGGTACCTATTTCTTTAGCAGTTGAATGGTGAACATTGCATTTCTTATGCAGTTCCATATCACATAAAAAAAAAGAAATAATCATCAAACATAATGCATCTTGAATAAAAAGTTCAGATAACATGGATAGAAGTGAGTTTCTCAAGGTTATTATATGTGTGGAAAACAGCTTGCAGTGCATTATTGTTTTGAAGATTGCCTTGTATAACTAGAGCATAGCTGAATTTTTTACTGATCTGTTATTTGCAGGTACGTTCTGCAGTGGGAGTCTAAGCATGTAATTGGAGTCAGCACAGCAATACAGGATTGGCTAGCCTCAAGTAATTCTAACCTGAACTCATAATTTGCATTGCATTATTCCATCATTAATTGAAACAATCTGGTTATAACTGTAGGATTAGCAATTGAGTTGATGAGGGAAGGTGCAATGCAGACTGTGTTAAATGGTATTATTTCAGCAGTTGCATGGCCTGCTACCTTGGTGTCTGCTGCAGACTTTATCGACAGCAAATGGTCTGTTGCTATTGACAGGTAGCACTACAAACTCCAGTTAGCTAGTATTTTCTGGTTATTATTTTGTATTCTTCTTTTGTACACGATGTAAATTGTTTTGAGCTATGTAGAACTGAATGACACTATTGAAACTTAAAGAGCTCTACAATGAGCAGCTAAACACTATGAGATTTTGGTTCTTTCTTAAATTTAGATGAAGTGGCTAATCTGTTCAGTAGATAGATCTAGTGCATGCTTCGGCTTGATTAATTTGGTAGATGCATCCAGGTCAGATAAAGCTGGGAAAATGCTTGCTGACGTTCTGCTCAAGGGATTGCAAGGAAGCAGGTTCTTCTTCCTACAATGTACAGTACTTCCTTCAGTAAACTTCCTTTCTCTGTGGAGCTAATATTGGCCCGCCCCGGCACCACCAAAATGATTCCAGGCCTGTCACTCTGGTCGGGTTTTCGCTAGGAGCTCGTGTTGTTTTCAAGTGCCTGCAGGAGTTAGCACAATTGGGAAATAACGGTACATGTAAACTGTCGGCACATTGAAGATAATTTGTATTTGTTTATTCTGCTGACATGTTTGTGACTGACAGTGGGAATCGTTGAGAGGGCCGTTCTCATAGGTGCGCCGGTTTCAGTTCAAGGTGAGATGTGGGAGCCTGCCAGGAAGGTATGATGAATCTGAGCTTCTTTTCCGAACCAACTGTGACAAACTTCCTTCTCATGTAAATCTGGATACCAAACAAGACAGTGATGCATGGTTCCTCCCTGAAGAAACCACAGTTTTTGTGGTATTCTTACATCTCTCCAGACGACCTCAGTTAGCATAATCGCATGGCATTGCCTCATTGCAGATGGTCGCCGGAAGGTTTGTGAACGTTTACTCCACTAACGACTGGATTCTCGGCGTGACTTTCCGCGCTAGGTACACCCCCACCCCTCCCAGTATTTCGGAGGTTTGTACTGTGGCTGTGGCTGTGGCTGTGACTGACAAAATGTTATACGCTGACTCAGCCTGCTCACACAAGGTTTGGCCGGCATCCAGGACGTACATGTCCCCGGAGTAGAAAACGTAAGTGCTCTTGGCGTCCAACCTGTTCAGTAACATCAACAAAGTTTGTCTCTAACTGCACCCGTTCTACTATGAATCACTGCTGAACGCACAGGTTGATGTCACCGAGCTCGTTGTCGGGCACTCTTCGTACTTGTCGCTTCTCGAGAAAATCCTGGACCATCTTGAGCTAAACACCTACTACCCTGTGTTCCATCCCTGCACAAAATAAAGAGCGCCGTGCGATGCCCATGCATGGGTTACATGCTGTGTTTCAGAGTTTGCACAGCCGGCAGCTACAGACAGCCTGAATTTAGCGATAGACTAGTAAATAAAGGGATGTTCTGCTGAAGTGCCTCTGGAATTTGCTGTGGTGTAATGTGTGTTTTTTTAACGATTTGTAGAAACAAACCTTATTCGCCTGTTACCGTGCAGGGGCAGAGTCTGCCTCTGCCTTTCGCAGGAGGCGGATGGACGTTTCATCGCCGGGGCCGCGGCAGTTCCTTCCACAGGAATGGCCGAATGGCCAGTGGGCTGCCGCTGCCGTGCTGGAGGTCAAGGTGACCGGGCGGCGCCCGCGGCACATCGTGGGCATGACTGTGCCGGCACGCGCGGTGCCGTGACTTGCAGCCGAACGATGGCGCATGTGGCGACGCGACAGAGGGCACGGCGTGCAACCCAAGAGGGTGTTTGGTTTTACGCTACCGTTTGACACGCCTCAGAATGTGGCGACGCCATAAAATCTTGCTCACGTTTGGTTGATGAAAAAGCTGAGACAGCTACGATAAGAGAGAGAGAGAGAGAGGAGAGAGTCGTGTGGCGTTGGTTTTCAGCACCGCCGCACATGGAGCGTAGCAGGATGCGGCCCGTAACCAAACATTCTCCTTCCTACCTACGTAGGTGGAGGGTCCAGTGGCACACCAGTGAACGACACGACGAGGCAGCATCCGTATAAAGCGCCGAGCAGGCAAGCTCGGCCAGGAGTGCTTGGCTGCCGGTGCCGCGTCAGCACGAGGGACGGCATTCCGTTCACATGCCTGCCGCCGGCCGGTGGCCGCTCTTCTGTAGGCATTCGGACGATTGCAGGCCCCTCTTCCGTAGTCATTCGGACGTGCAGCTCTACTTCGCACATCACCCTAACCTAGGGAGAAAATTCATGTTTGTAGATGCCCACTGCTCCATTTAACTGAACAAAAAGGGTGCATTCCTGCACCAAAAGCGGATAATCTTTACCCAATGCCATCAGTGGCTGTAATAAAATCCTAGTTTAGTCATGCTCCTCCTCTGAAGGATATGTACTCCTACAAGCTTAGTGGTGCCCACACGGTTAATAAGCGTTCTCCTATACTGACTACGACGAAACCATATGCTGCTACACAAAAATGTGAGGGCGACCAGGCAATCGGGCGTTCCGCTTCCACAGCAATGGCAATCACCGGTGCAGGTACTGGCATTTCGAACCCTTCCAGCAGTGGCCATTCTCGTAGTATTTACATACCCCCCTCTGGGACTGCCCTCTCGACGAGGGTCTTGACGAACCACCACTGCCATGGTCATGACGATGGTCAGACCTCCTAGGGTAGTTTGAGCTACCCCGCCGCAAATCACTGCTGTGAAAATGCCTGTCATGTTGGTGATTCCCCTGGCTGCCCCGACTGGGGTTACCAGACGATGGATGCCAGCTCCTGTTGCTTCCGAGAGCCTCTCCCCAGCCTGCATTCTTGTCGCTGTTTCCCTGTTGTCTCTTGGATGCTTCCAAAGAGTTTCCTGGAGCCTCTTCCCAGCCAGCAGCACCCTTGTCGCTGCTTCCCTGTTTCTTTGCCAAAGAGTGCCTCCCTGTTGGTGTCGTCGCTTGGTGACTAGAAGACAATTTACGGTTTTCGCTGGCACCAGATGTGACCTTTGAGCTCTCACGACCTGATGAATGCCAACCTGAAGCTTTTCTGCTTCCCTCTGGAGATGAACTTGTTCGTTGGCAGCCATCAACTTTTGCACTCCGATCTGTAGAAGAACCAGAGGGTTGCCAACCTGCAGATTTTGTAACCCCCTGGGTAAAAGAACCTGATCGTTGCCAGCCATGAGCTTTTCCGCTCCCCTCTGGTGATGTACTTGACCGTTGCCAAGCTGAGGCTTTTCTGCTCCCATCCGGGGATGAACTTTGCTGCCAACCTGAAGATTTTGTGCTCCCTTGCGTAGAGGGACACGATGCTTGTGAACCTGCAGCATTACCAATCCCTGCAAGTGATAAGGCTGGTGGTTTCCAACCCAAAGCTTTTGCACTCCCCTCTAGAGATGAGCCTGGCGGTTGCCAGCCCAAAGCTTTTGTGCTCCCATCTAGAGATGGGCCTGATGCAGTGCTTGCTTTTGGTTTTACCTAAAAGTGTCAGAAGCAATATATTAGCTAGAACATTGTGTTACTAAGTTTTTTCCTCTAGTCAAGAGACGAATCAAGTTGGAATCTTACACCAGTTAGATATATGATTATTATTACCTGTTCTGGCACTAAAGAACCTGAGGCACTTGAGTTTGCATGTTCCATCTTTTTCTCCCCTTGTGTTGGTAATGTTTCGACAAAAGCACTAACTCCTTGGTCCGCTCTCGCCTCCTCTATGATGCATGAAGCGTCTTTTCCATCAGCTCCAAGACCTGTAGAAGAATTTTGTAAGACTAAAAGTTGTGTAAGGAAGCAAAGACAGAAAAAGATAGGCATCTTAACCTGATGAATTATGGATACCAGGAGTTGGTGAAGGCATTGACCACATGTCATTACCAGGGTCATCTTGGACGCCCCATAGAGCAGAATCAACAGCTTCACCCTGATAGTAACTTGGTTCACCCCAAGGGGACAGTGCAATAGGACTAGAGCATTGTGGTTGTTCTTCCTCAGCTGAAGCTGGCACTAAATTTTGTAAAGGACAATCTTGTTCTGTTAACGATTCCAACACATCTGATACAGCAATGCCTTCAGCATCAGATACAGGATCGACCACTTCGTTATTTCTCTTTATCACATTCTCTTCAAACAGATGCTCTAATTGATTGGTTGAGTCCCTATCTGTTGAACATGATCTTTCCTTAAGTGGTTGCAAGCTATCAATTTTACTAGTAGGTGCGCGGACACATGTCTTTGTAGCTAAATTCTCATGTGCTACTGATGTTGATCCTGACTGGTTCACGGAAGTCTCCTTTCCCTCCAGTTTTGGTATAGGACTAGGGTACTCGGACTCAAGATGTTGAGTTTTCAAGGAAAAGAGTGAGCCACTTTTAGGTTCAGGAAGCCGATCAAATGATTCACTTGATGTGTCAGGCTGGCATGTTTTACGGTGATCCATGCTTGCCTCGATCTTCCTTGAATTAGATGTAGATGTTGGATCTGGTTGGGGAATGCAGGCAGGAGCCCCTGACTGACAAGACACAGCAGAAGCAGAACTCGAATCTCTGTCTTCAACAGGATTTGTTGGAGAACAAGTCTCTGGCTTTGCTAAAGCAATAGATAACTGAAGGTCATGAGTTCCAGCATTTGTAGCTGAACTCCATGAAGAACCTTCCTGCTGGCACATGGCTTTGAACTCCGGACGACTTGTAGTACTAAGGGAAGTGGCAGGGTCTCTCTCAGATTGTTGTGGAGTAAGAACTGAGACATGTGAACTACATTTAGATTCAGTTTGCATTTGGTGCTTCCCAGTGCAACCATCAGGATGCTGCTG
This sequence comes from Saccharum spontaneum, assembly GCA_022457205.1. Lineage (NCBI taxonomy): Eukaryota > Viridiplantae > Streptophyta > Magnoliopsida > Poales > Poaceae > Saccharum > Saccharum spontaneum. The sequence continues at coordinate 28,201,250 of CM039579.1, forward strand.
TGCATTACTCTTCCGACTATGATTGGTGGTTGGACTCCAAATACCACCATTGTCCTGACTACTGTCCCATTCACCAACCCTGTCTCTTGAGACCCTTTCATCATGAGAACCGGGTGGTACATATGGACCAGCTGAAGATAGAATTGTGAATGAATTGTTAACCTGATTCTGGACCTCATGCAAAGCATGAGCATCTTTCGGAGATCTTGATGGCAAAGTTCCACCCAGAGGCTTTAGATCTTTTGTTGGATCATAACACTCAGCAGACGAGCTAGATAATGCAGAAGAACAGACCATGTTATAACCCATAGGGGAGGAAGAGTTATTTGCATTTGAGTTAATTCTATCTTGACCAGAGCCTGCCCATATTGATTTATCACTGGTAGTAACTGCTGAAGGCTGAATAAAATCTTTCTGCTGCTTCGGGAGCACTTCAGTCAACAGTAGTGAGTTCTCCTCACTCTCAAATGTAAGCCATATTCTCAGGTCACGTGGGAAAAAACTTGCCCACCTGGATAACTGCAAAAGAGTAAATGGGCCCTGAACATTTCCATTAGGGTCCCTGTAGTGCCAAACTTTTTCTGGCTCGGTGTCATTTGATAAAACTCCAAGTGATGCAGGCTCAGGTGCCATGTTGTTTAAATTAATGTTACTTCCTGCACCTCTATGTTCCACATCCTCTGTAGGTAGACTGCTAATGTGACCACTTGCATCCAGACTCTTTTGTGTATGATTCTCCACAGAATTCAGTTCTGTCCCTTTTCTTCCTGGAAATAATTGATCTGGTCCATTCCGATGCATGGTCCAATCAACTGCATACAAATCAGAAAGCAAGTTCGCAGAAGTTCAATATAACTGAACACATCATTATAGAATAATAACAGTTCAGGTAAATGTAGTACCAGCTTTCTTATAATCTGGTTCTTCAGCGGATTCATAACTTGGATCCATCCGGGGATCAACATGTACTTCTGGAACTTCATTAATCATGCGTTCTTTTTCTTCAGGAGTGTTCAGAAGCTGCAACTTTTCTACACACTCTCTCAATGTATGATATAGTTAAGGATCATAAATATTGATTATCATTATTGACGTAGGCAAAGTGGGACCTTTAAGACACCTGAGGCTATTCAATAAATTTGAATATAAACAAAGAAAGGAACCCCTGCTGATAATAATTTTCTCTAGCAAGATTCAGACCACAAAATTATGGTAATAAAAAAGAAGGCCATAGCATAAATCTTTGAGCTTTCACAGATGTGTCACATCAAATGCAACAAAATAAGAGTCATATTTGTCAAAAGCTGCTTTGTTAGAGAATCTTCTCTTAACACTAGGTAAAAATAAAATAAAAAAATAGGTGCAAAAGTTCATTTCTCAACACTCAGAATTCAAGGATGCCAAGATTTCTATGCTCTTCAAAAAATTACAAATCAATAAGGCCAATCCAAAGGCACAAAAGTGAACAAAAGAATAAAGACAATTTATATGAAACCTAAGGTGTTATGGACGCTGTTGGGATTAGGAGGATTGAGGAGGAAGAGAGCAGCGGCGGCGACGGGCGCGCTACAGTACCCGCGGCGCTACAGTACCGCGCGGGTACTATTCATGAGAGAGAGGCGGAGGACCGGCGGCTAGGGCTATGAGGGGCGCTGGGAACGCCGGCCGCGGGGCTTCGCCCATGGCCGGCAAGAGAGAAGGTTTTTCCTTCTAATCTCTTGCTTGATTAGATTGATACATCTCCTCTCCTTATATAGAGAAGAAGTGACTCCTAAGCAAGCGACTAATTAATCCTAACGGGCTAAGGCCCAATAGGCCCTTGACTCTTCTAACACTACACCCCACCTGGACATGCTTAACGATGACACTAACGATGACTCCGCTAGACACAAATCTAACACCTAAAAATAAGCCTTTTACATCTCAGCTTATTTTATTGACCTGAAATAGACTACGACTCTTTATTTTTGACTCCTGAAGATACGGCGGACACCCTCCGCGTGATGGACCTGCACATGTGTAGCCACCTGATCCCATGGAGCCCACCGGAACGAGAGGGGTGCACGGGTATAGCCACCTGGCATTAGTCGCGATAGCAACCAACGGAGACGTCCTCGTGGCGGCCGGCGGCGGAATGCGGTGGCGCTAGGCAGTGCGTCCCCGCCGGTGACAAGGAGGGGAGCGACTTCCCTACCGCCGCTGCCGCAGGAGTTGGAGGTCGCTGCCCGCGGGAAAAACACCATGCTCGTGTCTGAAGACAATAGCGGGTCAGCGCGGTTGCTGGTGGCCGTCCCACGGGGCGAGGTCGCGCTCCGCTGAGCTGAAGTCGACCGTCGCCAAGGTCGCCTCGTGCATAGGCTGGCACATCTCCTGCAGCAACCGGCGCGCTAGGAGGCCGCGCGCCACAGCTTGTAGCCGCACCGCCGCAGACACCTTGCAGGTAAGCATCTTCCCTACCGGCTCCGTCGTAATGTCCATCGCCTGCTCGATCTGCTCCAATGTTGGCTGCACCGTTGGCTGCACGTCCTGGAACAGCAGCAGCGTCGTGCCGTAACCTGGCATCCCGTAGGGGAAAACCGGTGGCAGAAAGGCCACGCCTGATTGCGACAGCGGCCAGCTGGCTGGTTGCAGTGGCGGTATGCCGAGGTAGGACTGGATGCCGGCGACGAAACGGGCGAGATCGGTGATGGCCGCGGTCAACTGATTTGGCGTCATCGGTGAGGAAGTGACCGGCAGCGGCTCATCGTAACCTGGCATCTCCGATACCAGATTGTTATGTGGGCCGTTGGGATCGAGAGGATTGAGGAGGAAGAGATAAGCGGCGGCGCAGCTACAGTACCCGCGGGTACTGTTCACGTGAGAGAGGCGAAGGACCAGCGGCTAGGGCTATGAGGGGCGCTGGGAATGCCGGCCGCAGGGCTTCGCCCACGGCCAGCAAGAGAGAAGGTTTTTCCTTCTAATATCTTGCTTGATTAGATTGATGCATCTCCTCTCCTTATATAGAGAAGAGGTCTTACTTGACCCCTAAGCAAGCGACTAATTAACCATAACGGGCTAAGGCCCAATAGGCCATTGACTCTTCTAACATAAGGTACCTTGAAAACCTATAAAGTATTTCTAGCACAGGTTTCGCTGAAACTTTAAAACCTCTAATAGGGACAATTGAAGATTCCTATGTCAACTTTGCTTGAATAGTATATCCTTATCAATTAATTCTTTACCAAAATACCAAATAACAGTTTTAATGACGATATTAAAATGTTCTCTCCATCGAGCACACACAACTAGGCATGGTGTAAGAAAAAGCCAAGTGATAATGTATCCAAATAAATGGTCCACATGGGTAGAGGCAGACGCAGCGTGATTCCTGGGTATTCCCAGGAATACCCAACTTATTTTGCAAAAGGCCAGGACGCCAGGTATATGTAAAATATATGCATGTATATACATAGTTTTGTGTTTGACCAAAATGATTTTTGAGTTCCTGAGCAGCCCATCAAACTCTAGCTACTCTCTTTCTAGTACCGCACTCCTGCATTAGTATGTTGGCCATCCTCCTGCTTATGAGGTAGCCACCCTCCTGCTTATGAGGTAACCTATGTCAACAGCCTTGTCATAATATAATACATGACTCTAGGCATGTTTGGAAGCTATTGCCCACTTACCCAACATGTTGGCAGGCCAAGCATTGGCGAAGGACTCAGTTGTCTAAGTTTAGCTGTGTGCCAATGTTTCCTTTTTCTTTTTTCTTTTTTCTTTTTTCTTTTTTTTTTTTTGTCTTGTGTGGGCGCACTTGTTGCCAATCCAAACAACCACGCTGCCACCAGTAAATAGACGCAAATTGGTTGTGCAAGCTGGTGGCAACATCCAAACGTGTCCTCAATCTCTTTCTATCTCTCGAGTCTTGCCACCCATCACCATTTTTAGCCCCTATCTCCTTAACTCTTTGTCTGAATCAAAACCCTAGGTTAGGCCTGCTACCGGCGCAGCACCCAAGCGACAGCCAAGAGTATAAGAATAACCGAATCAAAACCCTAGGTTAGGCCTGCTACCGGCACAGTGCCTAAGCAACAGCCAAAAGTATAAAAATAACTGATTCGTGAACAATGGAGCGGTCTACCGGCAAGTAGTGTTAGCACCCAACATGCTGTAAGGCCACACACGGCCTATAATGTTTAGTCAACCATGCAAGCACACAAATGTTTAGTTTCATGTAGATCCTAATAGAGTTTTAAAAATTGAATAACAAACCAATTAGCATGAATTATCTCTATGGTGGTATCTAGAATGTGAATCATCTGCGCTCATATTTATCTTATCACATATAATTTTGTGTTTAAGTCTTTTATGTTGGAAATACCCAACTTTGAAAATCCTAGCTCTGCCACTGATGGTCCAGTGTAAGCAATAGAAATTTGAGGGGCAAGACACCTCCCTGGAGGCAATTATATAACTACCAAATATACTCTAACACACAGGACCAAGGAAAATGTAAGAGCAGCGCATTATTAAGAGAAAAAGGATATTCCTTTCGACGTCCAGTTTCACTAGCACGATCACGAAGATGGCTCAGCCTCTGTTTCTCATTTTCTAACCACTGGAGAAGAATTTAGCAAAGCATGTCAGGTTATAAGTAAAGCTAGAGGAATTCTAAAGTAATCATGGCTCAGCAAGCGGCAAATGTCCCTTTAAAAGATTTTGCTTACGTCTTTAAATCGCAGAGATTGAAAGATTTTAGCTTTCTCATAGACATCTCCCTGATTAATTAAAAAGGAAAGAGGAGATATCAGACTATGTAAATTCGATAGACTTGGGAATCAGATCTGTCATCATATATTGAATCATAGCAGTACCACTTTTAACCGGGCAGTTAGACCAAACTTCATACTCTGACGTAAGCGCTTGCATTCCTCCTACACAATGCATGCAAATGAACAGTGTAAATAGCTAGTTATATTAAAATGACGAAAAAACAGTCCAACATGTATATAATAGATTCAATATGGGCAATAATGAGAACTAAGCATTTAAATAGCTAGCTAAATTAAAATGGTGAAAAAAACAGTCCAACATGTATACTCCCTCTGTCTCTTTTTATTTGTCGCTATGGTATTCCTGCTGGTCAAACTTTCCTAGTTTGACTAGGTTTGTAGAAAACATTGGCAACGTTTGTATCCCCAAATAAGTTTATTATGAAAATAGATTCAATGATCTATCTAATGATACTAATTATATACCATAAATGGGAACAATATCGGAGTACCCCCAGAGGGCCAAGCCAAAACCTGTATGTTAAATATCTACCAATATTAATATTTTCTTGTATATATTTGGTCAAAGTTGAATACGTTTGACTTCTCGTGAAGTGAGAACGACAGATAAAAAGGGACGGAGGGAATACAATATATCTATCATGGGACAATATTATGGGGCGATTTATACATTCTCAGCAACTTCCAAGAATGTAAACAGTATACCGCATCATAAAGGTATTTAGCCAAAAAAAAGAACAAATTAAGAGGCCAAGGAAACAAGCAACATACTGCATTTTATCAGATCGAATGGAATAACTGAGATCAGATTTTGTACAACCGTGTTTGAAAAACATATGAACTGTATACGATGACATTCAACACCAATCTCTCACTGAACTCTTGTGATTTTAATTGTATTAAGATTTAAGATCCAAATTGACTTTACCATAATTTTAGCGAAGAAAACAAGGTATATTCTATGTTGGGAGTAATGATTTTCATTGAAGTGAACATTAAAATAAAGATAAGTGCTAAAAAAACATTACCAACAGAAAACCCAAGTATGATATTTTTGGTGTTATAAAAAAATCACAAACTGAAATGTAAAATAATCTATAATATTTTTGTAATAATGCTGATTTGTGCTAAAGGTATATAGTGAGTTAATTAAACAACAAAGGGGAACCGATATATAATATATATCACAATCAGGAAGGTTCATTCTACAGTACTAGCCTACTAGGTCTCAAAAATTAAATGTCTGCACTACATATCCTTGGATGCATCATCATAGAATTGTTGTCTTATATTTAATTACCTCTGTGAAATCCTGATTTGAGATCGTATCCATTGTGATAATCTCTTTTTTTTCTAAATTAGATATCTCAAGAGCATAATCTGTTGTCTTCTTACCAACAGTGTATCGCTCTGCAACTTTATGTGTACCTACATATAGAATTAAACCCAGGTAGTAAGTATTTAGCATCACAGGTCTATACTCTGTAGTATTAGTAATCTTACCAAGAACTTTCACCAGTCGGTACATATCTTGCTTGTTGCCAAGACCAGAAATTCTTATCCTCACAAAAGCGCCAGCAATTTTGTCAGAGAATGCAGCAACCTCATCAATAAGATCCTCCATCACGCTGCGACGCAAGTAAATTAGATTGATATTGTGCATGTCAATGGCTGCATAATCCTCTGGATTAATTGTCAGTTCTCTTTCAATCTTCTTATGAGCCTTCCTCCTCTTATCAGAGCCTAATTTATCGGTCAACTCATTATATCCTCCATTGTTTACTTGAGCCGAATCTGAATCAATTGCTCTCTGACTATCTGCATTCAATGTTGGAGCCTGTTTCACAAGATAATGCATTTCCAAAAGCTTTAGCATCTCAACATGACCGACACGTGGTTTTCTAAACAAACTGCTAAGCCTTGCATCACAGATAATCTGACTTTTTCTGCGAGAATCACGGAGGTTATTTTGCTTTATATATTCAAGCAAAAGAACCTGGACATCAAACTGGGAAATATAAGAACTATCACCATTTCTCATGTGTCCAATGAATTCCAATAGCTCAGATGATGCCCATTTTGTGTCACCTGGCAAGGACATCCCTTCACCTGTTGATCCATTTGGTAAGCTTCCAGCACTGTTAATTGAGATTCCACACTTCCTTGAAGTAATGCCACCGTCTATTTTACGTTTTCGTCCTCTTTTTCCTGAAGAGTTATTCTGTCTCCGTTTCTTTGAGGAAATGTCAAAAGTAGCATCTTGGTCATTGCTTGCATCATATAGTTCATCAGATGAATCCTCTTTCTCTCTCCTACCAGCAGTAGTAGGAACAGTCCAATGGGTCTTGGCACTTTTTAGCTCTTCAATCGTTAGTGAATGTTTCCCTTTCAGATCCAACCAATATAACTTGAAAAGATACTCCCAGCTATTTTGATCATCAAAATCAACACCAACCTGAAAAAGCAAAATAGGATCACCAACAGACCTAGGATGGAACCATTACTTGCTCAAGGTATTTGTACATCAACAAAGTAGTACTGCTTGTTTCAGGCAGGTGTTTGCAAAAAGCAAAAGCTTACAAGATTGACCAGCCAATACAGTTGTGTCATGCATCAGGATCAATGTCTATTTGGTTAAGGCATGAGTTACTACAAATATTATGACATTTTGAGTTTTAAAGGTGATGCCAGTTTTTTTTACTCCACGTACATTATCCAACATTCCTTCAGTCTAAAACTATTTTTTGAACAGTAAATTGAAGCCAAGGCCACTCATACCAAAAACTTAGAGCTAATACACTGGATAAATCAACTAAAAAAAGGTATCAACAGTATATGCACAATATGCCTTAGCAAATTTTTAAACACTAATGTAAAAACCTCAGGAAAGGCATGGCATTTTATATGACAATTGAAAATAGCGTAAAAGATGCAATAACAAGGGATCTTAACACAAAACCATGGTTCAGTAGCAAGATGAGAAATTCGTTGTGGAAAAATATCAATAAGAAATTAAATCACAGTGTATGCCAAATTATCCCTTATCAATTATCAAGACTTGTCTTCCGACATTAGCACAACTTATGATTGGCTGTCTCATGCCTTGTGGTGCCAATTTATGACTTCTTGATGCCATGTCAGCCTGCTGGCTGAAAGTATTTATTTAATCATATCCTGAAGGTTGAAGGCTTAATCGGAAATTTTAAAAGTATAGGTAACCAAATGAAGCTTAAGTAAAGCTTGGGACCAATAGCAATATTTATTCAATTATTTTTACTTCTTCACTGAGAGCAGGACCTAACTTTCTTTCTATACATATCTGTGTGTAAAAGATGCTTCTCTAGCTGAAGAAGTGGAAAGCACAAATAAGAGTTAAAAGTTGGGTACCTTTGCACCATCGTCTTTGGATTCTATCAACAATATAGTACCATAACATGTGTCACAGAAGCCCTTGTTCCCTCTAACGCCAAAGAATTTGCCTTGTTTGACACATCCTTTGCAGACAGAGTACGTACAAGTATAGCACATGTACTGTACTGCCTTTTCGCAGCTGCTGCAGATGTGCCAACCTGATATGTGTGGCATCAAGAAATAAGTGCATATGAAACCATCACATTTGAATTGTAACGACGACTCGCACATGCACATATTCATCATTGTACTTCTATAAATCATCACAACAAGATAATTTTGTCCTATCCAGATACCATATAATGCCAAAGGACACATTCTTCTCTCCTATGTCAATCCAAGTAGAATAAATACCTTTTGGCTCAGTCTTTAAACATAAATCTCCAACAAAGAATCACATTGCAAGAGCTATACTGCTAATTTTGTCCTCTTCTACCATTTCAACATATACGTAGTAACATTGATTGAATCAGCTCCCATTTGCATGCTGGAGTAAAATGAGCTGGCAAGATTACCATAACTGACTAACTCATTTAATATGGGAGTATATGCATTAATTACCATCTGTTTCTGCTCGAATGTATACTTATTTATTTTATACATTTCCTATTTCTTCAACAGCTCTTGGCTTGCATTATCTCAATGTCAAAGTGCTATAATAACATCTGCTTAAGCATTAATATTTGTAGTACTCTACTCAGTATCTATTCAAGAAATGAGTAGACATTAAACACTGAGAAGGCGCAGTCCAGAAGAGAATAGCTCACCACAATCCCACTTGCCCCGACACCGGAAGAAGGATTCGTCTCGCTTGATGCATGCAGGATGGTACACCTTCGGGCAACCCCTAAATGCAAAGTGAAGCTTATCAGCACGCGCAATCAAGTGGAAGCTGCATTACTGTTCCGTACGTAACACAACAGCTAACCGCGCGCGCGCACAAACACACACACCTCCGGTCGCAAACCACGAGGTTGCCCCCATCGAAGCAGATGAAGCAAACCACCTCCTCGTCCTTCTTGTTCACGGGCTTCACCGGCGCAGGCACGGGCGCCGCACCATCCCTGTTCTTCGGCGGCCTCCCTCTCTTCCTCTTCACCGGTGCTACCGCGGCGGCGGGCGGCTGCTGCTGCTGGGGCGGGGCAGCAGCCCCCATGATCGATCCGAGGAACTGCTGGTCATCAAAGCCCTCCCCGTGGCGAGGCGGAGACGGGTCCTTCTTCGTCGCCGCCGCCGCCGCCGCGGGAGGAGTTGGCTGCAGGTGCAGATGGGGCGCAGCCCTTCGGGCGGGCGGAGGCGGGGGCTCCGGCACGGGAGGCAGCGGCGGGAGGCGGAGCTCTGGGGGCCACTCGGCCTCGCCGGGGGAGAGCACCTCGGCGCCGGGGCCCGTCCCCCCGTCCATGGATCAGCAGCCCCACCCAAGGCTTAGCCCAAAAACCCTAACCCTAGCTCGTCCTCCACCCCCCTCGCTCGAGGCCTACTCGTCGTCGCCGCGCGCGGCCTCTCCCTCACGGCCCCGAAAATGAGGTGGTTGGTGTACGACTGCGAGCGGTGGGCAGGCAGAGAGAAAGAGATGACACAGCGAGGCGGAAGCTCGAAATGGGAAGGCAGCGGGCAAACGGGCGAGCTGGCAGGCTTTGCGTAATCAGGGGAAGCGCCTTTCCAGTAAAAAAATCGCGGCGGTCTGGGTGGTTTTGGGGTCCGGCCGGGCCGGGAGCGGGAGCGGGGCGCACCGGCACGGAACAGAGAAAAAGGCGTGGCGGGACCGCGTTCTCTTCTTTTCTGCGCAGGGCGCGGCGCTGGTCCCTCGGCGCGGTGATTGGACGAGCGGGCGGGGACGGGGAGGACCCGGAGGAGACGAGCCAGAGACGTGCGTTGCCTTGCCTGTAGACAAGTGGTTGGTCGCTGCAGTTATTGTTGGGCTCACCCCCGCTCACACAAGTGGATGGTCGAGGAGGCGGTGGCCGTGCCGGTACCGTGCGTGGCATCGTGGGTGCGCCACGCACCTTTTGATCATATCAATCACCGCGGTTCCCGGCGACTTCTGGCGCCCGTTCTCCAGTTTCTGCGGAACGCGGGCGCCGTGGGGCGAGCCGGCGGGGACGGCTGTGTGTCGCTTCGGTTCGTGCGCGCGCGATACGGCCACGACGGCCGAAGATAGCTGCGCGGGGTTCGGGACTCGGGAACATGGCGAGCAAGTTCTGGAGCCAGTGGCGGTACGTAGCTCCAACGTGTGGCTGGCTGTCCATGTTTTTATCTGACACGGCCAGGGGCGAGCGTTGTAGATCTTGTTCAGCACGTGATTGCCAGAAGCCCGATTGGTTGCGCGCATTGCAGCCACGACATGCTTCGCCATCGTATCTGACCCGCCTGCCTTTTCTAAACATGCTGGCTTTGGGCGCTGTGCCTGTGACTCGTCCCACGTTCCAACTGCTATGCTCCGGCAGTCCGGTACACCGGCAATTAGTGCACCAAGTACTGTCTGTGTACATTTGGTCTCCTTGAGAAACCAATGGATGTTACTGTGTTTATGGAGGACAGTTGAGTGCAAAGTTGGCTAAGCAGCCTGCTTAAAATAACGGAAACAAGGTGACGTGCACCAGGTTTCTGATCAGAGGGGGGCTACGCCCTTACGGCCTTTTTAGCTAGTGGAGATAGCGACGGCTACTTTGGTCTTTGCCGATGTGGACGGATCGGATGAGGAAGAGAAGACCACGTAACCCTCTCTAAAAGCTGCACGGGTAAAACAGGCCACTAATATATAGTACACGTCGGAAAAGCACATGGTACTTGATCGGAATCGGATGTTAATCCGGGACGTAAGAAAATTGTGGTTTCGACTTTGGAGCATCGGCCAAAGAACCGAAGAAAGAATCTTGCCAAAGTGTGGCACAGCGGGCACGACGACGACACAAAACCTGGTACGTTTGACGCGCGCGCCGCGCATCCAAACACGTCGTGACACGTCAGTCAGCTGTTGCGCACGGACTCGTTCCCCACGGGACAGCGATCGATCTATAAGTGGCTAGCATTTGCAGCGCAGACAAGGACGACGGCGCAGCGGGCAGCAGCACCCCTGGCACCTGGCATAACGTACCCGAGTGGCGCAACAACGTGCCCGTTCGTTCAGCCTGCTGCTGCGTACTGTACGTACTACTGGGGACTGGGTAGGGGGTACGGAGTAGGTATACAGAACAGGACACAAGTTTCGGAACGCAGGAATTTTATAGAAATTAGTTTAATTTCATATGAAAAATATAGGAATAAAGAAAATTTTCCTTGTTTAGCGCAGGAATCGCACAGGAGTTTGAACATTACTGTTTGGCCCGCAGTTCGGTTTGCTCTCAAGAGAATCACTTCACAGGTTCTTTAGCCATTCTCTAGCGTTTGGTTGGAAGAGACAGTGTTTAGTTGAAGAGTATATTGGACTATTTCGTTTGGTTCTCAGTACATTTGGTTGGTGGAGCGCGTTACTCACCAACACTTAACTTAAGCGGTGTCGTGATAGTCACTGATTACCTCACGTCAAATAAGTTGTTGAAAGCTTGCCTCGGAACCGAAAGACGTTTCTCTAATACGTGTTTTCCGCGAGTGTTTGCCGGGATTCTTGCCCGGTATCGTGACACAAGCGGTGTCGTGATAGTCACTACTTACCTCATGTCAAATAAGTTGTTGTTGAAATCTTGCCTTATAACTAAAAGGCGTTTCTCTAATGCGTGTTTTCCGTGACCGTTTGCCGGGAGTCTCGCCCGGTATCGTGACACAAGCAGTGTCGTGATAGTCGCTACTTATCTCACGTCAAATGAGTTGTTGTTGAAATCTTGCCTTATAACTGAAAGGCGTTTCTCTAATGCGTGTTTTCCGTGACCGTTTGCCGGGAGTCTCTCCCGGTATCATGACGCAAGCGGTGTCATGATAGTCACCGATTACCTCACGTCAAATGAGTTGTCGTTGAAATCTTGTCTCGGAATCGAAAGGTGTTCCTCTAATGCGTGTTTTCTGCGAGCGTTTGCCAGGATTATCGCTCGGTATCATGACGCAAGCAATGTCGTGATAGTAATTGATTACCTCAAGTTAAATGAATTGTCGTTGAAATCTTGCCTCGGAACTAAAAGGCGTTCTCTAATGCGTGTTTTTCGCGAGCGTTTGCCGGGATTCTTGCCCGGTATCGTGACGCAAGCGGTGTCGTGATAATCACTAATTACCTCACGTCAAATGAATTGTCGTTGAAATCTTGCCTCGGAACCGAAATGCGTTTCTCTAATGTGTGTTTTCCGCGGAGCTTTTGCCGGGATTTTCGCCGAGTACCATGTATACTCAACGCCATTGCAGAAACAAGAAAGGTAATTACTAAGATATGACATATAATCTAGTCCATTGTTTTGAATTAAGACATTAATTTTTTTTTGACGTGTTTAAAGAAGAATCATTGCCGTGCTAGACTTGGGGTATGGCAAAGAAGGAATCTTGCCATAGCTTTTGAGAAACGAAACAATATACGAATGGGTGCATATATGTGAACCACTTGCTCTACAAAGCATCTACCTGCTAAGATTGTCTAAAATTAACTTTATTATGGCGTGCCAACAACTCATGCATTTGCCGCAACACGTGGGCTACGAACCAAAACAAGCGAATCGACGTATCTATACATAACTCTTAAAGTTGAGGCTCCCGGCCGGATCCGTTACACTCACATGTTACTGTTCTCACCGGATTCTATAAACAGTACAAACCCGTTAAGAAACAGTAACCCCCGCTAAGACACATTAAAACCCGTTATGAAACAGTAACACCGTTAAGTAAACAGTACAACCCATTAGTAAACAGTATCAAACTCGCTAAAAACAGTAACAACCCGTTAACAAATACCGACAGAACAGGAAAAAGAAAAAAAAAAGGGCCAGATCGCGGGCTCTCCTGCTTTTTATGTTATAAAAACCGAGGTCACCGACCTGGCTACCTCGTAGAAAAAAAGTAGAGACGATAATAGGTTCAGCACCGACGTATTATGTCTGTTGATCAAAGTCGTTTTGACTTTTTTTTATTTTATTATGTATCTAGATAAATAATATATTTAAATACAGAGCAAAATGAACTAACAACATAATTTGAAACGGCCAGTCAGGTCTGGCGGCTCCTGTTTAAACTCGAGCGGCAATACAGCTGCAACTCCATCGCAAGTCTCTGCGACGAATCAAATTAAGGGAGTGTTTGATACAAGGACTAAAGTTTAGTTTGTGTTACATCAGATGTTATATGGGGTGTTCGGATACTAATAAAAAACAAATTATAGATTCCATCAGTAAACTGCGAGACTAATCAATCCATCATCAGCATATGTTACTGTAGCATAACTTTGTCAAATCATGAACTAATTAGGTTTAAAAGATTCGTCTCGCAAATTAGCCGTAATCTGTATTTAGTTTCGTAAATAGTCTAAAGTTAATACTCTATACTAAACATTCGATATGATTGGACTAAAGTTACGTGGGAACCAAACACATGCCTACGTCCTGCGTTTCCCGCGATCCGCATGATGATTAATTGATGCGGTCAGCGCCGGCGACGCCTGACGCGACCATCGCCACTCGATTTCACGAGACGTTCCCAGAGCCATTGTCTTCTTCTAAGCGCGAGGCAATGCAGGAGCTCTTCCCCATGGCTGCTGCTCGCGGGAGGCGGGCGGCGGCGCAGGCACCTTGAGCACGGGTTCGTTCAACATCGCAATCTCGTCGGTCGCACATTAGCTTCTTAGTTAGTTACAACAGCGTTTGTTCCACCGCCTTGTGGTGTCTTGTGTTCGTGTTCAACCTCATCGCTCATGGCACCTCGCCGTGATGTGATGTTGGACGTATAAATATTCTAACTTCTTCTCAATGAAACACGTGCTAAGCACGTTCTGGGAAAAAAAAATTGACACGGGCCATGTAGCTGATTCTCCGAATCCGCGCCGCTTTACCCCCAAGGATCTGCAGCTGCAGAGATCTGCATTACTCCCGAGTCCTGAACTGAGAGCAATTGTAGCTCGCCGTTACCACACCCTGCCCCAAGAAAACACGAACGGCACGGTGTCAGAAGCTGGACTACATGACATTGGACCTAAAGCGGCTAAGCTCATCGTGCCTGTAGAATGGTTAGAGATCCATGATGGCTCTTGGTGAGCTAGGCAATTGGCATTGTGATACCAACAGGTCAATGTGCCTGGCGATCTGTTCTTCACATTTTTCACAGCCGCTGAGATGTTCGAGGAGTCCCCTGATAAATGTCAAACATACGAAGGCTTGGTTAAAAAATTAGTCCACCTATTAGCTCTCTTGTTTGAATACATTAGTACTAATTTTAGTTAATTTTTAGTAGCTAGCAATTAGCTCTTGTATCGAAGAGATCCTAAATCAAGAGGTTAAATATGAAGTTCACATAAATTGTTTTGCTAACACTATCTCGCTGCTCCCTACGCTATCTTCCTGCTCCCTCTAGTTCGGTTTATAAAACTTAGTTTGATAATGGCATGGTCTCCTAAATTATATTTAGACCATTCACTTATGTTATATTATATCTTTTATAGTTATAGTCCTGTGATTACTGGATAGTACATTTAATTATAAATCTAATAGTATCAATTTTGTATTATAATAGTTTAAAAATCTTAGCCAAATTATTGATCAATTTTTATAAAATTTGAGTGTTACATACCCGAAATGCCTTATAAACTAGGTCGGAGGGAGTATATTTACTAATTAGAGACTTTAACATAGCCTCTACGTTGATTTTCACTGGACGCACTAGAAAAAAGATAAATCGTAGAAATTCTCACAATAATCAGAAATATTTTGCATTTAATTTGATAGACTATAACCTCATCGTCAATAATAACCATTTATGTTTTATAAAAAGAATCACCTCTGCCGTTATAAAGAAGACTTAAAGAACCACCTAATTTTGCATCTAAATTATTCACCTCTACCATTATGAAAGATAATGCAAAATAACACCCTAAATCTCAATATATAAATTACCATGTTTTTCATTATGAAAGATAATTTAAAATAAACCCCTCAACATGCATCTAAATTACCCATCTATGACATTATGAAAGATAATTCAGAATAAGCCCCTAAGTTTGTATATAAATTATCCAGCTCTGTCATTATGAATGATAATTTAAAATAACACATGATTTGCATCTAAATCACTCACATATGCCATTACAAATTATAATTTAAAATAACCCATAATTTTGTATCTAAATTAACCTCATCTACTAGTATGAAAGAGAATTTAAAAAAAAACCTCATAATTTTTTTATACATTGTCCACCAATATCGTATGAAAGATAATACAAAGCAGCCCCTATGTTTACATTGAAATTACCCACATATGTCATTATGAAAAATGACATAATGATATCTTTTAATTTGTATCTAAATTATTCACATTGCTCAATGTAAGAAATAAACAAAAGTATCACTCAAATCTACCTCTAAATTATAATATGATCTATTACGAATAATTCAATACCCGTAAAGTATGGTGCATGTTTTTTTTTTCAAAAAAGACTATACTAATATTCATAGCACATGAGTTATCATATTTAAACTAAGGTTTTAACTAAATGTATACTAAGATACATGAAGGTGTCATGCAAGGGAAAAGAAAAGTGTGGATGGATGAAAAATATGTAAAGAAGTAAGTGATAAGTTTATCACAACTAGATATAGATTACAAGTATTTATGTCTATTAAGTTAAAAATAAACAAAGAAAAAACATACAAATTAATATAAGTAATTTTTATTAGTTGACATATCGAAATTAATATATAATGTCCCATAAGATTCTAGCATGTGTCAGAGCACTGATTAATGGACTAGTAAAGATCAACCAATTTCATTTTTTGTCTGCCTAAGGAAATATGGGTTCTATAATATCATCAAAGGTAAATAAAAGCGAAATGTCTCCCCGTCCATGCTATGCATTAATAAGCAAACGGCATCCAACTCCATTTCAGTCTTCTAGACCAGGATCTGTTCATTCCTGTTCATACTGAATCTTATTAATACAATGATACACAGCGTGCAACAGGGAAACATAAGGATTACATGCTCGTTTTTCTCGTGGAAATGTGCGCTACGGGCCTATGGCGTCAAGAACAGCATACGGCAAGGAATTGTGCGCTATCAAACAAGCGTAACGGCAGGTGAACCGTACCAATCAGCTCACTTACCACCTCATGGAATATACAAATGCAATGGGATACACCCATCGTGTCTCATATTAAAAAGAGTGAGCGAGATGTAGGCATTAACCATGTCGGCATGTCGCTTAGCACATAACGGACCCTTGCAGTTTATGTGGCTGATTCCCTGATCTACCCAAACTTGTCCGAACTACGAACTAGTAGATCCTATATGTCCTGTCATCTGCATTCCAAAATCGGCCATATGCATGATACCGAAGCTGCCAAGCGGCGTTATTGTTTTATTCCACCTCCTAGAAAACACAAGCTTACTCCAGGACATCCAAATCTCTTTCCAATCTTTCCCAGTGGAACAAACACTAATCCACGGTTACCAGGCCCTGCATCAATAGAAAAGAGCAGCACAGGATCAGAATTCACAAGTTGCCAAGTTTGAGTAAGATGGACTGCACCCCCACCAGAATGTAGCTTAGCTAGAGAGGCAGAGACCCGTACCCTACTGATGGTTTATTGCATTGCGACAGCCACAGGTCAATGTGCTTGGCGATCCTCTCTCTTACTGTATTGACTGCTGCGGGAGATGAGCAATTTGAAGAGTCCCCTGATCAGTGAATAACGAGTGAGCATTCTCATCTAAACTGGGTGGTAAATCAAGAGGTTTTTTTTTAAGAATTGAATCAAGAGGTTAAGTGTAAAACTCATGTAAACTACTCTGCCGACACTTACACACTATATTACTACTACACTGTAGTAGACAGAAAGAAAGTAAATTATTGTATTATTATCCTGGTGATCGAGGTCAGTATTGTATTGCAATTGTAGCAAAGCTTCATTGAACGTTTGTTTTTTTTTTGTCAAATTACCTTCCGTCCTGAAAGGCCATTGCGGACAGCCCCTCAAATCAGTTCCATGTCCACAATTTCTGCATTTCATTAGGTACGATGGCACTGCATGTGTTATGGAACAACTATCAGTACACAAAACCAGCTATTCTAAGAAAAAGTACTTACACAGCGAGAAATAAGTCGTTCGGATTTGTATGGCTAATGGATACAGAACAATGAACACCATAAAGAGTTCTGGAGGACTCACTATCTTTCGATGATTTCTGCTTGGAGGCATGACGCCATGGATCTTGGGAGCCATTTGTAAACACAATTTTAGAAGCTGTACATATTTGACAAAGCATCAGAGAAAAGACAAGTAGATTGGAAAGTCGAAAGAGCTTCTTGTGGTCACTTTGATGTCACACAACAGACAATCAAAGCTAGCTAGAGAGACGAACCAGCAATTCCTTTGCCTCCATAATACAAGTTCGTCATGAACACATCAGGATAAATGCCTTCCCCAAAAACATTTCTGCATAGGTCCAAATGGTACCTGGAAATTCAAAACGTGTAAGGTGGTCTATATAGTATAGTGCATTGAGATGACTAAAGAAAAGTACATAGTAGTCAGTATGTCGTCCTACTACAACCCAATATATAAACCGTAAAGATATTGTAACACAGTTTGGAATACAAGAACATGTAAAACTTGATAGATATGTCAAAAGTCAAAACACACAGAGGAAGTATAGGAGATATTACTTCGTATTGATCCTTGCAGAACGAACGCTATCATTTTTGGGTGCCACTTGAAAGTAGGCAACCTCACTGCAAACTTGGAACCACCAGAGCCTAGAACCTAAAAGAAATTGTAACGTGAATAAGTACCTGCAGGTATGTAAATTTGAATGCCAAAGAATAGTTGTCATGGTGTTCGCTCTTAGATGCAAGCACAGTTTCTATTTTTGTTAGAGAAAACAGGTAGAACATCATTTACCAGAATCATCTGGAGTGGTTTCCTTCAAATATTCTCGATCATACGAAGATGGTGGTGTCTCCATTTTTTTAATGTAAAAATCTTTCACAAACTGAGCATATGCTTCCTGCAAAACCAGTAAATGGAAGATAAAAAAGGAAGCTCTAAAGGGGGAAGAAATAATAGGAAAAAATATACAATGTGTTTGGTCATCCATCGATATGTTGCCTGCAGAATTTTCACTGAATAATATAACTGTTTTCCATCTTCATAGATTAAAGTACTTTGTCTATTCCTCTTATTTTCTTGTGGCACAATTGGGGGCATTGAACTAGTAAGGCAATTTGTATATAAAAGATTAATATAGTTATTTCTTTTCACTCCAGCAAGATATTACAGAAGATCTCAAGTACAACTATAGAAGAAGGGACATGTACCACCAAGTTTTTCCTGTTCTTCTTTGCCTTTATTAGCTGAGGGCACAAGGCATCTGGATTCCCATATTGGAACTGCAAAATAGCATCGGCTCTAAAAAAAAGATACTTTTTAATAGAAGCAACATAGAAAAATATTATGCATACCGCTATAGCTGCGGCATCTGCCAGGAAGAAGAGGAAGTCACCATCATTTTTCAACTGCACGCAGAGTAAAATATATATCATCAGATAGTTGAAGTATGTGATTCACAAAAAAAAAGAATAGTTGAAGTATGTGAAATTGGCATCATCAACTTCGTATATACAATAATATTTACCGTCTGTGCTCCAAATAGAGTCTTCACCGAGTGACTGTCCAACCGGAGCTGTTCATCAACAAGTTCAGTTATTTCCTGAAGGACAGCTTTGCACTCAGGGCCAGCTGACTCTCCAACCTACATAATAAAAGGGACCTGAATTGGGTAGAAGTACATAAATAAAGCAGACAGAATTAATATGTGCCATCTCCACCTATGCCCGTACTATCAACCTGCTTGTCAAAGTCGGTGTAGTTGTACACTGCAAGAACCACCCCTGAGCTAGCGAGGCTCCCACAAGTCAAATGGGGGAACTTGAGCCTGAACCAGGCGCTGAGAGCGCCGGAGTAGGAGATCCCGATGACGAACCAGGGATTGTCAGCACCTGATCGGTTGTACCGGGCATTCAAAGATTCCTATAAAGAGAGAGAAAAAAGGGGAAACAGAAAAAGGCTCACGATTATTACAGTACTTGAAGCACTGGATGCTGAATCAGGCAACAAAATGTCAATGCAACCTGATAGTACTGCCGGAAGACGGCCAAGTCGAACAGGGCCTGCTTCGACGACAGGAACCTCAGGTTCTCGGTGGTCAGCTGCTTGAAGGGAGAGCTCTTCCCGTAGTACCGGTGCTCCGGCGTCACCACCGCGGCGCCGAACTTCTTGGCGAGCACCTGAGCACAAGGACCAGGCGGTTCAGCACGAAACGGCGTACTGTCCAGGTGTGTGTGACACTGAGAAAGTGCGATGCGAGTTGCAACTCACGGCCAGGTAGTCGTTGGGGATGCCGTCGCAGGCAGACTCGCCGCAGATGCGCAGGAAGACCGGGCCGCCGGGGGCGCGGTGGTAGTCGAGGAACTCGAAGTAGCGCTGCTTGAATTGCCGGTGGTCCTGAAAAGCCGTGGCCCGGTGGCCGGCGTGAGCGAAGGCCGTGCGCCCGTGCGTGACAGGCCAGGGAGCCAGAGTGGGAGTTGACTCACAGTGGGGGAGAAGTGGTCGAGGCGCTGGTTCATCCACCGCTCGTCCTTCGTAAGGTGCCTGCTGCCGGCGGGTGCGGCGGCGGCGACGATCGGCTCGGAGGCGCGCGCGAAGAGGAAGGCGAGGAGGAGGGAGACGATGCGAGCGCGAGACCCCATAATCGGTCTCCGCCTCTCCCGGCTGAAAATCTCCCGTTCCGTTCCAGTCCAGTAATATACAGTACTCCACTCACTAGTCACTCCTATTCCGATGTATGTTGTTTAGGGAAGCCAATTAGTGTCTAATCATAGATTAATTAGACTCAAAAAATTCATCTCGTGATTTTCTATCAAACTGTGTAATTAGTTTTTTTCGTCTATATTTAATGCTCTATATATATGTCAAATGTTTGATGTGATAGGAAATCTTGAAAATTTTTGAAACTAAACATGGCATTATGTTACCCTTTGGGCTGGGCTTTTGTGCTGCGTGACGGCCTGACGGTACCGCCACTCCGACAGCGGCCTGCCGATGGCGCAGATTGCACGTTGCCTTACTGTGCGAGCTAGCAGGTGGGCACTGGGCACTGGGCAGCAAGACCTTTTAGATGGTACTCCCTCCGTCCCAATGAATATGCAATTCTCGTATCCCGAGAAGTCAGCCATCGCAAATTTTGATTTAAATTATATAAAAAAATACCAACTCTTATGAGACAAAATAAGTACTGTTAGATTGGTTATGAGATATATTTTTATAATAAATTTATTTCGAGACATAAATGTTAATACTTTTTGCTATAAATTTAGTCAAAGTTGACACAATTTGAACGGCACGTTTCCCATAATTGTACAATCAACCGGACGGAGGGAGTAACTTTTTACGATCTGAACTACTGTAACACTTTTATTTGGATTTAGCAATTAGTGTCCAATCATAAACTAATTATACTTAAAAAATTCGTCTCGCAAATTACAGACAAATATATAATTAGTTATTTTTTATCTACATTTAGTGTTCATCAAAAGATTAACGTGACGGAGAGCCTAAAAATTTGAAATTCGAAAGGTAACTAAACGAGGCCCAAAAGTCCAAAACTGTCAGCTTTCGTCGTGACATCGTCCATGAATGGTAGAGTACTGCAGCTGCTCACTGCAGGACCTTTGCTCATTCTGTGACGCGTCGGAACGGACACGTTCTCCTTTTCTCTTTGGAAGTTTTATGCCACGACTGATGCGGCAAGGAACCATGTGATCGTGTCAGTTGCGCCTCAGTTTAGTTCCCCGAATCGGGGTGGCAAACTTTGCACAGTGCCACCCCGAACACTGTAGCACTTTTTTTTAGTAATAATTGTCCAAATCTTGATTAATTAGACTCAAAATATTCGTCTCGCAGAGTACAACAAAACTGTGCAATTAGTTTTTGATTTCATCTACATTTAGTACTCCATACATATGCCGGCATTTTGATGTGATGGAGAATCTTCTTTTTACATAGTGGAATTTGGGAGTGAAATCTGGAATCTAAACAAGGCCTTGAATACGATGTGCCAGTCAGTACAGCCACCATGGGGAAACATCGCAATCATTTCTCATGCTGAAGGGTATGCGCCAGATGTATATACAAGTATATATTGACAAATTTGTCAGTGTGCAGATCGTCAAAACATTTTCAAACCATGGCATCGTCTCTACAGGTCAACGCATCCGAGTCCAAGACGGTGGACATTTCTCACGTCTGAGCACCGCAAGCAAGCATCCCAGGATGCTGAGAGACTGAGAACTGCGTCTTTTATTTATTTGCCACTGGTGGATTACTCAACAGCCTGTATGGTTTGCGGAAACGATATACCACAGTACTGCAAGAAAAGATAACAGATTTGCCTAGGTCTAGCAGCACATGCTTATAGCTCCACCGATTGATCAAATAGAAGCTATGCTCCACCTGCTTCCCAGTGATGGCTCCTTGTCATGTCCTGAAATGCAGATAGAGCAACAATGTTAGTTCAAAACTGGATTGAATTGGAGGTGGCTAGTTGGCGGTCATCACAACCCTTCGATAGCGCAAAAAGATCAGAGCCAATGTTACAGAGGAATTAGATGGAAAATATCGAGGATAATTCAAAACCACTATAGTTCAGTGGCAGAACAGACATATAGACCAAACTAACCTTGCTCTTGGCATTCTGATAACCACAGGTCGATGTGATCGACAATCTCCTTTCTTACTTTGTTCAGAGATTCAGGAGGTGAGCACTTGGATGAATCGCCTGGAGGGCAGAATACAAACAACTCAAAATTGGGGGTCACTTGCAGATTATACAATCTAGGGGACTAAAATTAACTTAATCCTTGATACAAAGAAAGCAGAAATTATAATTAGCAAATTCAAAGGTCCCCTGCACTATCATGTCAACCATAGTTTCAGCAAAAGTTTGAATGATGGATCTACCTTCAATGTTTGAAGGAGCTTGAGGGCATCCGGAGAGATCACTGCAATGTCCGCAGTTCTTGCACTCAATTAAGTATGATGGCACTGCAGGCATAGCAGAACTTTCATAAGCATATAGTAGCATCAGAAAAAGAAACGTTTACCGCTTTTATATCGGATAAAAAATATAGTATTATAGTGTATGTGTATATGTATGAAACGGGGATATGGTGACGAAGTGACATGTGGGACTAAAAATGCTCACATTCATCTGACGATTTCTGCTTAGAAGCATGTTGCCATGGGTCTTGAGATCCATTTGCAAAAACAATTTTAGAACCTGCAGCATGTGATTTATTAATTTCAAATACTTGAATTTTTTACCAGTAGGTAGACACTATGGAAGTCGCACTGTAATCTGAAGTATTGTGCACACACCATTGCACACAATTGGATATCCACAATATCGATTTAAAGATCATACAACGCAAAGTTTCTAGCGTGGCAAGAAAAAAACATGGCCATTAGCACTGCAGATATGAAGCCACTCAACTCTTTTGTTGTTCCTCTACCAGTGTTCATTGATCCTGATCTGACATATCAGCATGTTGTGCATCTGGAGCACCCAGACCTCACAAAATTGACATGTTACTGACACACTGATAGTACTATCTCGTAACAATTAGTAGTGGAAACCTCAAAAATAAATCATGATAAATCCTCATTATTTTAAACTTTTCCAAAGGAAGCGATGACTCAAATTTTCAAGGTAAAGGAAAGCAAAATGACAAAGTTAAGATAACTCAAGGACTGAAGCGAACAACTCAGAGGATTCAAAGGCCATACCTGCAATTCCTGTGCCTCCATAGTATAAGTTTGTCATGAAGACATCAGGGAAGACTCCTTCACCAAAAACATTTCTGCACAAGTCCAAATGGTACCTAGAAACAATTGCAAACACAAGGATGCAAATGAATACAAGGTTTAGAAATGCAATCACATTAAAATCACAGAAGATCCTGGTTGATAGACTGAGATAACTTTTCTTTAAAAAAAGAAAAAAAAAAAACAGAGACAACTTTCATATAGTCGATGGTGGAAGTGCTCATCTTAAGATTTGATAGTGGCTAGTGCAGCTTTGTAGTAGAAATAAGAAAAAGGATAAGCAAAGGATACTTGGTTGAGACAAAAGGTGTGACTGAGCATAGTATCCCTACTAACCTTGTGTCAATCTTTTGGGAACGAACACTATCATTTTTTGGTGCCACCTGGAAATATGCAACCTCACTGCAAACTTGGTACCACCATAGCCTATATGCTAAATAGAATCAATAGTCAAATGCATGGCCAATAAAATAGAAACAATGTTCAGATAACATTAACAATAGCCATGCACATAGTTTCATTCTAACTCTTAAATCATGATATTTGGTAAAATTGAATATCGGGGTTGGCGTTTACAGGATTCAGCAGGGGTTGTGTTCTTCAAATATTGTTGATCATATGATGCTACTGATGCCCCAAATTTTCCAATGTAATAATCTTTCACGTAACTAGCAAACGTTTCCTGCATAATAACAGCTGTTAGAGCATACTAGATTTACTAGAAATTAAGGTAGCACAACTGAAATAAAAATCAAGGTCCACAAGGAATTATCATGTGCTTACTTACAATAAACATCTTTAGAAAACAGAAATTTTAGCAACTTAGTCATCACACGATTCTTGAAAAATGTTTCCCTTTTAATCCTGCTTTCAAATAACACACTACTTACCACCAAGTCTGTCCCATTCTTCTTTGCTTCAGCTAGTGGGGAGCACAACACATCAGGATTACCATATTGGAACTGCAAATGGTATAGGCTCTCAATGAGCACTTGCTTTCAACAAACAATGAGGTCAAAAATAGATGTTGATGGATCATACCGCAATAGCAGCAGCATCCGCCAGTAAGTAGAGGAAGTCACCATCATTTTCTAACTGCAAGTATACAAAATAAATGCATGAACCTAAGAGCAGTCATTGGTGCAAACCTATAAGTTTAAGCATGTTTTCCAGATCCATATATGAGAAATAGCTTAAACTTTAATATAAGAAAAGCTTAGGCCAAAGAGAAGCATTGGTAGGATCGATAAGTTGGGCACATCAGAAAAGGAGATGTCTGGCTTGCATGAACACACAATTCTTCTACGGACTGTTCACTAGTAGCCAATAACAACAGTGTGGAAATGCTCAGACTTCAAGCCCTTATATGATATGATGTATAAAGAAGAAAAGAGATGGAGATATTGCTATCTATATTGTAAATGCACTCTCTTTTAAGCACCACCACTATATTTCTCTTCAAATTAGTATTGTCCTCTTCATGCATACCAAAACCATCAACCCAATATGTAAGATCATTCAACACGAAATTAAAAACATGTAGTTGCAAACAAAATATGATTGCAGAGCTGTATTAACTAAAAAAATAGACTTCATATCACAAACGGATACCTTTGGTGCTCCAAACAGCTCCTTAACTGAGTTGCGGCCAGACTGAAGTTGTCCATCAACAAGTCTTGTTATTTCTTGAAGTGCTGCCTTGCATTCAGGACCAGCAGAGATCCCAATCTACAGAGATGTAAATCATACAGAGAAGTAGAACTTCAGGAGTTCAGGTGCAGACTGAAGTGCTTTAATGTTTAATGCATAAATCAAGATCTGCTCCTGCACCAACCTGTTTGTCAAAATCAGTAAAGTTGTATACAGCAAGAACTACTCCTGAACTTGCAAGGCTTCCACATGTCAAGTGAGGAAACTTCAACCTGAACCAAGCACTAAGTGCTCCAGCGTATGACCCTCCAAAAACAAACCAAGAACTGTCTGCCCCAGAGCGATTATACTTAGCATTTAAGGTTTCCTACAAATGACAGAAATCAAAGCTCAGAAGTCAGAACAAGGGTCTACACATTTGGACACTGACAAATAATATAATCACATATGCACATGACACACCTGATAATATTGGCGGAAAACAGCAAGATCAAATAAAGCCTGCTTTGATGACAAGAACTGTAGATTTTCTGTCGTCAAACTGTTAAAAGGAGAACTCTTTCCATAGTATCGATGCTCAGGAGAAACCAATGCAGCACCAAATTTCTTCGCCATCACCTAATAACATAATCCATCAACATGTATATGTTATCTAACAGCTGGAGTTGTTGCATACAAACGAATGAGTAAATTACTAAATTCCGAATCATTTCTAGAGTAAGCAGTATAGGATGTCCAATCATTTAACTAAAAAAACTGCTGCATGTCTGTATACTCATTAAACTCACAGCTAAGTAGTTATTGCCAATCCCATTGCACGAGGCTTCTCCACAGATGTAGAGGAAGATCGGGCCATTTGGAGCTCGGTAGTAGTCGAGAAATTCGTAGTAACGCTGTTTGAATTGCCGATGGTCCTGCATATAAAAGAGCATATAAATTCCTCATCCATACCATGGATACAATGAACTACGTCTTTGTTTTCTTCTGGAGTATAATACCACTGAGATAACAATAGCAGGTTACTACCAAAGCTCCACAACATTGCGACTTGAAATTGAATCAGCTAAGAGGCAGGGAAATACAAAACAACCCCATGCTTTACAGCCGACTAGAAACTCACAGTAATTAAAGTTTCAATTGGATAAAAAATACAAAATAGGTAAGAAAGATGAGCTAAAAAGTCAATATGTGTAGCAAGTCCACCTCACTCACAAATTTCACAGATCAGAGACCCCACGTCATGCTTTAGAAAAGAAATAGGTAAATAATAATAATAATACTGGGTATCCGATGATCTGATCCAACACTTGATGATTGTACTACGTTGTGCTGCTAGACATCACATACAGGAAGAGCCATTGGTTTCTCTTCGTTGTAGTTCTAGGTTACATGACGTGCACGTGAGCAAGCAAAATGGTCTCATCGAAGTCATCCAGCTTGCATGATTCACGAAAACTAGAAGAATTTTGGCATCTTTTATTTACAGAGAAAATAAACAGAGTAATTCAAAGCTGTACACCGTGATGTGCCAGCAGCAAATCTCTGAAGGTTCGTTAATTTGGAATGTTCTCGTAAGTCGTACCACAACATGTACATGCTCTGCTACGAGTCCTAGACAGGGGACCCAAGCTATATTGATCCCAAACGACAGAACGACCCTCAAGTCAACATAAATTCGGAGGGAACACGTCGATTTGCAGTAGATACCGTCGGGTTGAAGTGGTCGAGGGTTTGGGTCATCCAGTGCTCCTCCCGAGTCAGGTAACTGTCCGCGCCGCCGAGGAAGCCCCCTCCTCCGGCGGTCGGCGGCGGGAGCCAGAAACTGACGGACTCGCCGCCTCGCGCGAGCATGAAGAGGATGGCGGCGGCGGCAACGAGGTGCGTGGTGGCGGTGGCGACGCGGGCGGAGGCGGACCCCATCGCCGGCTGCTTGATGCGTCCCGGTGGTGGGATGGATGGGGGTGGAAGTGGAGATCGTTTGGAGGTAAGAGCTATGGGCACTCGAGCAAGCAAAGCAAAGCAAATGCCAAGAGGCGCTGGGCGAAACCGTACACGTTTTTTTTTCTTTTCTGAGAGAAGGGGAATTGTGCGCGGTTCTTTTTCCTTTTCCGAGAGAGGAAGCGTGCAGGTTTTTATTCTCTCTCTTTTTAAGGAAGACACGCTCAATAGGGTGTCTGCTTAGAGCGTCTGCCATGGACCCTCTAAATCCTTCTGAAATATTAGGAATATAGATTTTGATAAAAAACTTCCCTTCAACCGTTTTTCTAAATGGCTATTCAAATATAACCATATTCTATTCTAGTTTTTTTTGCTAGCTAAAAATAGAAGATGGGAATAGCTCTCTAAAGTACACATAAGATATAGAAAAACTGTTGGAGAGTCAAAAGACGTAGAATACAATTTCTATGCAAATAACTCTCCAAATAATGATTTAGAGAGTCGGATTTAGGTTTTGGTCATCTGGCTTATAATCCGTCTTTTTCAGCTTATTTTTTCAACCGAAATAGTATTTTTCTCTCACAACAAATCAGCCAACAGTGTTTTTCAACCGGCTTATCAGCACAGCCGAACGAGGCCTTAGAAAAGCTCAAGAAACTTTTTGTGTGAGAGGAAGCGTACACTTCTTTAGGACGGCACTCAATAAAGAACTTTTAGTGTGAGAGGAAGTGTATACTTCTTTCTGTCTTTCTCTCTTTTTATGGTAAATGCTTCTGAGGAGGCGTCTGAACGGTTTTTTCTATCGGATGGATGTTCGGATGGCTTTTCCTATCAAACGCTACTTTAATTAGATCTAACTCATACAACCGATACGAACAGCCCAACAATCTGACATACTTCTCTCCCACACCGCTACTTGTCTTCCCGACGCGGCACCGAGGCGGGACGTTTGTGGCTGGCAGGCGTCGTGCTCGCCTTTCTCCTTCGCCACTGACTTCCTTTCATCGCCACCTCTTCCTCTCTCGCAGCCCTGCCTGCTCATGCCCGCCAGCAGTAGCCATACAGGCGCGCAGGCGTTTGGTCGTTGTGTGTGGCTAGGCAGCCAAAAGAGGTGGCCGTTGATGGCCAGGTCCACGCAGGCGCTGCTGGCCACTGCTATGCCGTGCCACCACCCTCGGTCATCGGCTTGCCGGAATCGCCCGTTCCCTCGCTCTGTGTTGCATCATACAGAAGAAGAAGAAGAATTATGAAAAACGTACGTTGCAAGAGTATGTTCAAATGTTTCAGAGGTATGCTGCAAGTGGTGTATATTGATGTTGCAAAAATAGATCAGGATGTTGCACATGTTGTAATGGCTATACACGTATGATTCAAGTGTATGTTCCAAATGTTTCATTTGTTCTAGATGTATGTTGCAAGTGATTTATCTAGATGTTGCAAAAGTAAATCTGATTATTGCATATACATGCATGTTGTAAGTATATGTTTCAAGTGTTTTCAGGTGTTTCGTACGCATGTTTTGCAAGAATTTTATTTGGATGTTACATGTATTTGCAATGGTTTTTTAAATTTTTTCAGGCGTTTCCATAAGTGTTTCATCTACTTTTTTTTCATGTTATAACTGTTGTATCTGGATATTTTAAAAGTAGATCAGGTATTCCATATAAGATGTGCGTGGGAAGCAGCCGGTGACACGGGCGGCGCAGGAGACGGCGCGGGCACCGTGCGGACGTTGGCAAGTCTTTTTTTTTTTTATTTGAGGAAGTGAATTTCGTACTACTAGTAGTTCGTTAAAGTGGATTTCGTAACCGCGTGCATGGGTAAGGAACTTCTGTTTTTTTCGTGGAGCATGGGTAACGAACTAACGTAGATGCGGGTAGCATTGGATCGCACGTTCGATCCACTTGGGCTTGAGCTGTGTTCTTGTTGTAGTGCGGGGGGCATTCGTTGCTAAGGCTGAGTGAGATCCAATAGGCCGCATTCTATAGGATTGGGCCGTTCATGGGCTCGAGGAGTCCGTCGGTTTTTTGCTCCGTGTTAGTTTCTTGCGTCATCCTTTCCTCTATTTCTTTTTTCGAGTCCCGTTACGTTTGCTTGCTGCTACACCACATCTGAATTCCGATGCACAGTATGCAGGGTTATGATGCGAACGACACGTTTGCACTGCTTAGATAGCATGAGTGTGCGTTTAGCAGACATCGGTCAAAAATGCCTTCGTCACATCAGGACGGAAACCAACGAAGACAAAAATCCAAACATTTGGGCTACGCACAAAGTTTCCATCGACTTCTCTCCCACTGACCACAGTCTACAGTCCTCTTCCCTCCCTCCCTCCCTTCAGGACGGAAACCAACGAAGAAAAGAAAAAACGCCAACGCTTTCGATAAAGCCACGAATATATCACTGCTATTAGGCGGCGTACAGCGTACTTCAAACGACAGCGAGGAGCATCAGGCATCGCACGGCGCTAAACGCTTGCGGTCAATTTTAAAAAGCAAGCGCCGGGGCGCGCGAGGCGACGATCGAGGCGATCGAGCCGGCCACTGCCAAGCGCGTACGTGCGCGCAGGCCCGCGCCGCAGAACAGACAAAAACGACGCCAACGTTTGAAACATACCGGTCAAACGACAAAAACGACCAGCAGGCCGGCCGGACCCAGCAGGCGAGCGCGGGCGCGGCGTGCGAGTAGCAGTAGGTGACCGGTGTTTCGGTTGGTAGCTACTACTCCTATCCTATACTGTACGTAGGAGTAGTGTCCTACGTGTGATCTGGCGATATTCCCCGCGCTGCCCGGGCCTCCTGCTCGTCAGCCGTGAGGCAGCCATCGCCGCGCGCCCGCCGGCGTCTCGGCGCGCGCACGCAGCACAGCAGAAGAAGACGCCGAGGGGGGAGCCGGTGGCCCGGGCCTTGTCGCCCGCCCCGCTGGTCGCTCCGCTCCAGACACACACAGCAGAGACGGTTGTAGCAGGTTGTACAAGTCGCCTACTCCTACACTTGCGCTTGCTTGCTGCTGCTGCCTCACCGAGTCACCGTCACCGATCGGAGGCGCCTAGAAGATGGGACATGGGGTGACGGGAGTAGTGGTAGGTGCGGCCGGCTTGTTCGACGGTCAGAAGGGTTGTGTGTTGAACGAGCTTATCTAGTGCTAATCCGGGTGTGTGTTGTTGTTAGTTGTTGCTCTACGACGGCGGCAGATTGCGGGGCTGTTCCACCAGAAATGGTATGGATGGTAGGCCGGTGGATGTTTAGGCGGGGAGCGAAACTGGTCGCGCCTAACCTCGCCGTTGATTGGGCAGACAGCGTACGTACGTCCCTCTGAATCTCTGTCAATGGAGTGAGTGAGCACAACTACGTATGCTGTGGTCGTGTTCCACAATCCACACACACAACTACTCGTAGTAGGAAGGTACTACAACAACATTACAACAAAGAACGAATAATCGCACTCTGTGCCCCTGTCCTCGAATAGACACCGATCACCGATAGATGCAGGAATCTCTACAGTTCTGGCGTGGCAGTAGCTAGCAGCGATGTTCTTGATCAGTGATCACTATACTTAGGCCCAGTTCCAATTTTTTTGGCAAAATGGGCACTGTAACATTTTTGTTATTATTTAGCAAATAGTATCCAATCATAGTCTAATTAGGCTTAAAAGATTCGTCTCGTGGATTTTCGTCTAAACTGTGTAATTAATTTTATTTTTTATTTATATTTAATGCTTCATGCATGCATCTAAAAATTCGATGTGACGAGGAATGTGAAAAATTTTGTAAAATTTTTAGGGAACTAAACTGGACCTGGGCTGTGCGCGTCGACAGGTCCTTTCCTTTTCCCTTTTCAGGCTGCCACGTCAGAAGCTAGCTCTGAACCGGGTTTAGTACCGTCTGCCAACACACACAGGACATGGACAAAAGCCCCCACCCTTCATCGATGTGGCGACGTCTACGACTGCGGCGCGCGCAGACGCAGAGGCTGCAAAGCATAGAAAAACAGCTCACGATGCACCTGAGACCCACTATCCTTCCTGACGCCCCAAACCCTGCGCCTCTCAGATCCAGCGATGCAAAATGCATGGGAATGTCTAGATGGTGTAAAAGTGGGGGTAAAGTTCATGTAGCACTTTTCGTTGTTATTTGGTAAAATTTATCTAATCATGGAGTAACTAGGTTCAAAAGATTTGTCTCGACATTTACAGATAAACTGTGCAATTAGTTATTTTTTTACCTACATTTAATACTTCATGCATGCGTCTAAAGATTCGATGTGACAGGGAATCTTATAAAATTTTTGGAATTTTGAAGGAAGTAAACACTGCCTATGTATCGGACAAGTTCACAGATCGGCAAGCTTGGACACTGCGCGAGCGGCGAGACCACGAGAGCGAAGGCGCTTCTCGTTCTCGTGGTGGACAGTGGACTGGTGGTCGTGCTGCTGCTCCTCCTTCCCCCACGCGGCCACGCCCCGACACCGACCCCGACGCGATCACGCGACAAGCAGACCAAACCCTCCTGCGGCGCGCGCAGGCGCTGAGACGCGGCGCTACCGGCCACCGCCTGCCTGCCGATTCTAAGGACGCTCAGGGGGGCCCCGGCTTGTCTCCTTCGGTCCCTGCCTCAGGCCTCGGCTGCCCCCGCCTTCTTTTTGCAGACCCGGCGCGTAGTACTTCCTCCGTCCCAGTGATAATGCAACTACGGGAAGCGTGCTGGTCAAACTACGTCGACTTTGACCAAGTTTATAGCAAAAAGTATTAGCATTTATGTCTCAAAATAAATTTATTATGAAAATATATTTCATAACCAATCTAACGGTATTTATTTTGTCTCATAAGAGTTAGTATTTTTTCATGTAATTTTAGTCAAAATTTGTGATGGTTGACTCCTCGAGATGCGAGAATTGTATATTCTTTGGGACGGAGGGAGTACCAGTGACAATGTTCAGTTTGTTTAGGCCCTGTTCAGTTGGCATGCAAAGCCAAAATATTTCCTCTTTCACCCATCACATCGAATCTTTAAACGTATGTATGGAGCATTAAATGTAGGTAAAAAAAATAACTAATTGCATAGTTTGTCTGTAAAGTTCGAGATGAATCTTTTGAGTCTAATTAATCCATAGTTGGACAAATTTTACCAAATAACAACGAAAAGTGCTACAGTAACTTTTCACCCCAACTTTCCCAACTAAACACAGCCTTATTTTTTTTACAAAGCTGTACAGACATTTATAATATCAAATAAATATAAGCATTATTAGATTTATTGTGCAATATATTTTCATAGAATAGCAATTTAGAATCATATAATTGTTTGTACCTGTTTTTATAAACTTAGTTAATTTTTAAATAGTTTGATTTGAACTAGAGATAAAAGTGTACTAGCACTATTTTTGAGATGGAAGGAGTGCACAACATGGCATGCATCAAAAGAAACCACGAGCAGTGAGGGCGCAAGGACCGTGCAGTGTGTTTTGCGCGACACTGTCCCCCTGTTCGGCTGAGCTTATCAGCACGGCTTATCAGTCGTGGAACAGTGTTTTTCTCTCACAGCAAATCAGCCACAACTGATTTATAAGCTAAAAAATAGCCTGCCGAACAGGGCCTGTGTGAATAACTGAAACTCTGGGGAGATGGGGACAAGAGCGGTTGAGATTCCTCGGGCTGTGAAGCGATTACAGAAGCTTGTTGCTATGTGCTGTAGCTGGAATCTTCAGATGTTCTTGTGGCTGAAACTCTGGTCTTGGCCTGTCCCCGAGCGGTTTCTGTTCCTCACTTCCACGTTGATGTGAGAGTAACATAATTAATGAGAGATTTCTCTTGCGTCGAGAAGGGACAATCAATTTAGGAGAGACGAAAGATTTTCACGACGACAATTTCTGATGTGTCTGCGTCTGTACTCTGTACCGAAGGAGAGAAGCCTATGATGATATTTTCACATGATTACGCACGGCATTAAGGGCCCAAGAGGCCTAGACAAACCAAGTCAAGTCCATTAGTGCGGCGATCATGACATGTCACGGTGCTACGTACGAAAGCTTAGCAAGTTTTTCTTCCTTTCAACAGCTGAGGAAGTAGAAGCCAATGAGAGTTAATCAGAACAGAGAAGAACAGTAACCGAAGGTCTGATACTCTGATGCGTCGCTATATTGTCTAATCAGAATGGCCGCTAAATTCAAATGGATCGGTCGTCACCCGTGTCTCAGATCATCAATAATAAATTAAACTTGGTGGCTCATATGAAGTTAAAAAAATAAAAAAAATAGAATAGCCTAACATGCTACTATTAAAAAAAGGTGAGCGTAGACTCATGAATCATAAAAAATGTGCGAGCTTCCAGTTGATTTGGTATGTAGGTTAGGCCCTGTTGAGTTTCTAAAAAATTTTGCAAAATTTTTCAGATTCCCCGTCACATCGAATCTTTGAACACATGCATGAAGCATTAAATATAGATAAAAATTAAAACTAATTACACAGTTTAGACGAAATGGACGAGACGAATCTTTTAAGCCTAATTAGACCATGATTGGACACTAATTGCCAAATAACAACGAAATTTGCTACAGTAACATTTTGTAAAAAAAATTGCAACTAAACGGGCCCTTACTATCTATACTCAGTAGAGTGGTACGTAGGCATTTTGGTCGGCGGCCGTCGTCTGTGGCTTGCCTCTCACGCTCCCTGCGTTGCGCCTGCCAAGTCTGTCTTCGAACTTCTAATCCTTTTATGAAACACATACTGTAAAAGCATGCTCACGAAAAAAGTTGGTTTTTATCATTCTCTCTCTTTCTTATTTAAATAAAAATACACTATGAAGTTGCTATTTTAACACTATTGGAGCTAAGTAGAATAAAAAGTTCCTATAGAGAAGGTTGGTGGTCACATGTGCGGCCATCTAGGGTTCTCCTTGGCCAAAAGCTAACTTGCTCATTGGAACCTACGGGTCTGAATATATTCTCTCCGTTATTTTTTACATGTCATTTAGTTTTGTTTTAAATCAAAACGTTTTCATCATTGACCATCAATTTTGAAAAATCCATGTAGTTTCACAACATATAAATTATACAGTATAGATGAAAGTATTTGTCACAGTGAATCTAAAAACAACATAAATATTATGTTGTTAAAAAAAAACTCGACCCGCAGGAGATAAGACAGCTCCGGGCATTGTGCTTCAGAAGAAGACCTTTGTAAATTGATGATCAAAGCTAGAAATGTTTGATTTAAGACAAATTTAATATGACATGTAAAAAAGAACATAAGAGTACTAGTTTGTACAAAGAAAAATGCAGATTCATACAAATATGTTTGTTGACTCATATGGAAATATAACAGGTTTCTTTGAAGTCTTTGTTAAGTTCCATTTGTTGATCATTGGTGGCGAGGAGTGGGGCAGAGCGCTAACCATTCTATTAGTCCTAGTTCATTCAATATATATATATATATATATATATATATATATATATATATATATATATATATATATATATATATATATATATATATATATATGGAACAATGTTTAGTATAGACCGCAAATAACAGCTACAAGTTCTTTAGATGGGCAAACTCAGCTACTTTATCTAATAGGTGTGTATGAATATTTTTATTGGGGATCCAAGCATTCACAACTAAATTTTTGGCTAGCTATAAACTTTAGCTGGCTAAGGCCCTGTTTGGTTTCTGAATCATTCAGTTTAACTCTCATCACATCAATGTTGCGGCAAATGCATGAAGTACTAAATGTAGACTAATTGCATGCATGTCGGCACATATTAGGAGTAATTTATGAGACGAATCTATTAAGTTTAATTAGTCCAAAATTAGAAACTTTTTATCAAATAAGACAAAAATGCTACAGTATTAATTAAACTTTAACACATCTAAGAGACAGGCCCTGAGTTTTCGTTTGATTTAACAACTACCTCGCCCAAAGGCCTGTGGTCTGGTCTGCACTGCACGACAGCGAGACCGGAGAATTCTTCCTGGCCCGTGTTTAGTTCAAAGTTGGCGTGGCTAACTTGGAACAGTACTGGTCACGTTGTACTATAGCAACTTTTTATTTTTATTTGATAAAAATTGTTTAAACATTGATTAATTAGGCTTAAAATATTCATCTCGTAAAGTACAACAAAACTGTGTAATTAGTTTTTTTATTTTATCCATATTTAGTACTCCATGCATGTACCGGTATTTCGATGTAACGAGGAATCTTCTTTTTGCATAGTGTAATTTAGGTGTAGAAATTGGGAACTAAACAAGGGCCTGGTTTTACTGTCTGTGATGACTGGGTGCACACAGCATCTGCCGGTCAGGTTGGAGTAGTCTGACCTTGACGGCTCGGCCTCGTCGAGGTAGGTCTGGTTTAGTTTCTCAAATTTATCCTAAATTTTATTATGTAAAAAAAATTCTTCATCACATCAAAATATCGACACATATATAGAGTACTAAATGTAGATGAAATAAAAAACTAATTGTACAATTTTGTTGTACTTTGCGAGACGAATATTTTAAGCCTAATTAATCAATATTTGAATAATTATTAGCAAATAAAAACAAAATTATTACAGTATTCAACGGTGATTCGTACAGCCCCTGTTCGAGCATCTAAACACGGCCGTAATTATTGCACTTCGTGTCCACGCATTCTGCGTTTTGCTGACATCGACATATTATTGCATCATGTTGAATGTGGTAGTTACTAGTGAACAACGAACAGGGACCAGTTCGCTCGATCTCCTGATAGATTTTTTTTGACAATAATATAAATGTTCTTACATACTCCTGCCGAAACTTGAATTGAACCGGACATAAACGCACTTTGAACTTGTCAGACCGGCTTATCAGCTAGGGTACAATGTTTCTCTCTCATAACAAAATAGTATTAGCCAGTTTATCAGAATCATCAGCCGAACAGCCCGAAAGATCCTTTTTACACATCTCGTCTGAATCTCCAACAGGGGTCGCCGCATCGTTTCGGCACCATCTTGTTCTCGGTCGCACAGGCACATCGCCACGCACGGACGTACACATGCGTGTCATGCCACACCCACGCCCGGAGGGAGAGGGAGGCCGGTACTGGATAAAGAAACATGTCGATCCCGTATAAGTCGCCCGCGCCGCCCTTGCCCGTGTCGCCTGCTCGCTCAGCGCGCTGCGCGTCTCTGCTCCGGGATGGACCCCGCCCTCGGTCGCGTCAACCCCGCTTGCGCCACGTACCCCTGCCTGGACTCGTGCCTCCCGTCGCGGCCATGCTCCGTCAGCCCGCCCCTGCCCTTACTGAGGTTCATGCCGCCGCCGAGCTCCGCACCGACGACCTTTGCACCACTCTGCGGCATCGAGCTCCGCGCCGGCGTCGAGCTTCGCGTCAACGAGCCTCCATTCGTCTAAGCAGCAAGCAGATGCTATGCTGAAAGCGCATGTTGCAATAGTATGTTTTAAGTGTTTCAGATATTTTAGAGGTATGTTGCAAGTGTTGTATATCAATGTTGCAAAAGTAGATCAGAATGTTGCACATGTTGTAATGGCTATACAAATATGTTTCAGGTGTATGTTCCAAATGTTTCATCTGTTCCAGACGAATGTTGCAAGTGTTTTATCTGAATGTTGCAAAAGTAGATCTAGATGTTGCATATGCATGTAAGTTGCAAGCGTATGTTTCAAGTGTTTTCAGGTGTTTCATACGTATGTTTACGAGTGTTTTATCTGGGTGTTACATATCTTTGCAATGATTTTCAAATGTTTTTCAGGTGTTTTCGTAAGTGTTTCAAACGCTTATTTCAAATGTTTCATTTGTTTTTTGTATGTTGCAACTGTTATATCTGGATGTTTCAAAAATAAATCGGGTGGTGTACATGAAATACGCATGAGAAGCAGCCAGTGGGACCCACTGATACGCTCCCTCGCGAGTCCGACGCACTGTACGCTCGTTTAGCATGCGAACCCTAGCGCTGCGGACAGAAGTCCAGGAGCTACCAAGTCCGTTCGACCTTTTGCCGTGGGCGGGGATGAAGCAGCAGGAATCCGGATTCACGAGCAACGACGGGCGAGCGCGTCGTCTTCTTCTCTCGTCCGTAGAAAATCTCCACCGCACCGCGCCGCACCAACCCGGAGTCCAAACAAATCCATCCAGCTCGCGCGCGCTTGGCACCGTGCACGGCCAATCCACGGACCCCTTTTTAGTTCGCCCGAACCGTCACTTGAAGCGAGCCCCGGACTCTCCTCGTGCCGTCTCTGACTCCCGCGCGGCGCCTGAATCGGACAAAGCGAGGGACCGACCGGTGCCATTCTACGACGAACTCCCTCCCCCGACGACTTGGGGCACTTTTGGCCACACTACTGGCCGGCAGCGGCTTGCCTGCGTGGTGGCCCCCGTTCGTTCTTCACCGGTCACCATCGCCATGGGTGACGGTGACCGTTCCATATGGAAATGGACAAATGGTCACTTGTTCGTTTCGCTGGTTTAGTGTGGCTGAAAGTACTGTTTGCTGATTTATTGTGAGAGAAAAATACTGCTGGATAGCTGCTGACTCCGCTGATCCAGTGAAACGAACAGGTGGGTGTTCGATCTGCAGTTCTCAGTCGTCTCGTTTGGGCTGGGGTCCCTGGATCTGTTTCTGGGTAAAAAAAACTGTGCTCGTGGCTAGAGTCACCATCTGAGGGTTATTCTGTTCTCGGCAGAACGCGCGCACAAGCTCATCACAATCTCACTGAGATCGTGGGGTCTATATTTTATTATGCTAGTTTTATACCGGCGGAGCGTATAGTTGAGTAGCAGTATCTGGAAGCTTTATTATTTTATAACAAGTTAATTAATTAGATTAGAGGAGTATTTTATTTTATTTTATTAGACGGGCGAGCGAGATGCATCACGCATGCTTGGGCGCCGCAGCAGGTCAAAGAAACAAGCGGTGGTTGGTTAACTACATGCATTCTTCATCGTCATTAGAGATCTGCAAAGTGATTATTGTCATGTTCGTTTGGCTGATAAGCCATGACTGAAAGTATTATTGGCTGATTTGTTATGAGAGAAAAATACTGTACCTTGACTGATAAGTTTATTAAGCGAACAGGGTGATAGCGTCTCGTAATCCACTTTGCTACCTATCTATAAATCCTTATCTCCTTTGTCAAAAAAAATCATTATCTCCTGCAAACTTGTCCATAGAGCACAAACAAAAAAAAGTAATAATAGTTTCGCAAAAAAAGGCTTTTCCCTAAAAACAACAATGTGAAATGACACATGACAATTCATACCCCTCTATATACAACCATGTCTTTACTGTCGAAGAATTTAATTATATTTAAGGAGTAGAAATAATGCAGTAACTACCACCCTTTATATTTTCCAATGGACAGGTAGGAGTATTGTGGAACATTTTTCTTCTGAGGCCAGGGACAAGTATCACAGTAGAAGACACAGAACTTTTGAGCACCACCAACCCCCAGCATTCCACCTCGATCTCACCAGCTTGATCCAGATTGTGGATCATCAAGTGACGAAAATGCTCATAATTTTTTTTTGGTGAAATTACCCACCTTCGACACTGATCGGTTTACCCCGGGTTCAGTTACTAGTGGGAGGGGACTGGAAGATCCACGTGTTTCTGGTAAAATGAAACATGCAGTCCATCACGATGGTGTCTAGCAGCTAGGGTGCCAAACATGAGTGGTATTTTCCAATCAAGATTCTTATAATCTAGATTTTTCATAATCCACAATTCTTAGGCAGCTTTTCATAATTCGAAACTGAAACAAACAACGCCCTTAGCCATTTTTTGCCCACTTTTGGTAACGATGATTTGTAGCCATTGTTTGGCTGCCTGCTGACGAGGGACGACGGATAACTTGTGCTTAAAAAAAGCACCTTTACATAGACATTCACTCGTTCGACTTTCTTAGCGACTGGATCGCGTAATTTGCTACTATCAAATATTAATTTAGCAATGTAAGTAGGAGCATAAAGATAACCAGACCGCCGGCGGCACGCAAATGTCAGTATAACACGAGCCAGAACACTAAATTAACCAGGATTGGCGTGGCATCAATGATCACACCGCCGGGACGTTGTGATTGTTCAGTCAAAATCGGCAATTGGTCATCAGATTTGGGCGGAGGCCAGGGCCGGTTATGGTTAGGAAACGTCAGCCAATGTAGCTGTTGCAGTCATCTCCTACCTTTTCTTCTGTGTGATGCAAAGCGTAGAAAGGCGCCACGTACTGGCGCCACGCACGGAAGAAAGACTTGCAAGAGACGCTACTGCAGCGAGGGACCACGACAATGCCTGCCTGTAAACGAGCAGGACAGTTTCAAGCAAGAGCATCAATGCGCGGAACCCAGTTCCCATCGAAA
This sequence comes from Saccharum spontaneum, assembly GCA_022457205.1. NCBI lineage: Eukaryota > Viridiplantae > Streptophyta > Magnoliopsida > Poales > Poaceae > Saccharum > Saccharum spontaneum. Next base: position 28,240,362 of record CM039579.1, read on the forward strand.
TCCACAGGCAGCATGGAAAATAAATGAAAACATAAATTCTTAAAAAGAATATCCGATAATGGACGGATGGATATCTCAATATATAATTAGATATGCGATAATTAATTATATTGCTGTGACCTTGCAGATTTATTATTATATTACATTACTAAATTATATAGTATCGAGATATCAGATATATATATGCAGGGCTGGGAAGAGATCGAGCTTACAAGATTTTCTTGACTATTTTATATATAAAAAAGATTTTTTTGATTATAATATGTCCAACACGGCAACACTCGTTACTCGTATACAGGTGTATACCATGCGTCACAAATGGCATTCTGCGTAGGGTGCACTGCACTTTATTAATGAGATTGAGAGGGCATAAAACGTACTAGAGCGCTGGACTATACTCGTAGCCCTACAAGGCAGTAGGGCCGCGACAACTGGTCCATGCATGCACCGATTTGGACCGCTTACTGTCAAGTTTTGAAAGAGATTGTGCAAGGAGCTATACTAGCCAATTCCTCCGCGATAAATATTTCCATGGCCATCACTCTTGCTTTATGATCTAGCTGATTTTCGCGGTGATGCTGTGAAGTTGATATATGAATTATCGATCTCCCTAATAACGTAAAAACAGAAAGCCTATTGCTAAATTTAATTAGTTAGAGCATGGTATGGTATGGAACACCATAATTGGGTTATTCTAAGATTCATAAGTAGTGAGTGTTAGTATTCACTACTGTTAGGGTTTGTAGAGGAGCTACCGACATCCACCAAGGTGTGAAGCTAGCTGAAGCACCATAAAACTCAACTTGCAATGTCGACGATGTTACCTACACTAGTGATTAAGTTGTTTACTTATCTGTACCATACCCTATTTTTCTTCGAACGCTTACTCTTTTTCCACGTGCTAGTGGTAGGGGTTTGCTCGGCGTGTTTGTCTCGTACCATTCAAGTTTACTATCCTCTTAATGAAAAACGTGCGCACAAACACGATCGCGAAAAAAAAGAATGAACCCTACGTTAGCATGTAACGGTTGATACACAAAAGGATAACGATGTCGGCACTAATCCGACAAAATAAAGAAAACCTAGGTTAGCATATAACGATCGATAAACAAAAGGATAACGGCATGTCGGCATCAATCCGACAAAACAAAAAAAAAGAACGAAGCCTATGTTAGCATGTAACGGTCGATACAAAAAAAAAGGATAACGATTTGTTGGCATCAATTCGACAGAATAAAAAAGAATGAAGCCAACGTTAGCATGTAACGGTCAATACACACAACGATTTGTTGGCATCAATCCGACAAAATAAAAAAAAACAAAGGCTACATTAGCATGTAATGGTCGATACACAAGGATAACAATTTGTCGGCATCAATCTGACAAAATAAAAAACAAAGCCTACATTAGCATGTAACGATCGATACACAAAAGGATAACGATTTGTCGGCATCAATCCGACAAAATAAAAGGATCACGACATTCTTAAATCGAAATGCAAGGGTAAGTTATCAAAGTACACATTTCGACAAAAAGAATGACAAATAGTGGAATGTGAAAAAAGAACTTTTGCCCATAGGAGTGAGTATTTCCATATCTCAACCACGGCCAAATTCAAATTTCCACGGTATCGTATCAATTCTGCCAACCCACCACAGCACACAGAAAACGTTGAGGCCCTCGGTCACCGCCATGTGGGGACCTACTCCGCTCTAACCGAAAGTGGCTCCACGCGTCATGCACTTCGTGGGACGACCCCTCGTCCCCGTTTGCCTTGCCCGGTTGCTCCTCGTCCCTCTCCCTTGCCTCCGTCACGCGAGCGCACACCCCGCCCGCACCCCCGCCGCGCAGCCTTGCCCAACACACGCAGGCGGCAGGCGCAGTCCGTCACCCTCAACGCGTAACGTTGCCACTGCCGGTGCCGGGTCTGCAGCGCCCGCAATTCATTTTTTTTTCCCCTTTTCCCGTTTGGTTTCGTCACACCACCCTCCACAGCCTGCCTTCCACCTCGTCGCCCCCCTCGTCCACTGCATTAATACTGCCACTCCCCGGCCCGCCCCCGTTCCCCCCTCGCCTCGCACGCTTCCGGAGCTATAAATCTCGGCACCCCCGCGCTCCCGGACCCCGCATTCCCGTGCGCGAGCTCCGGTGATCGCCGGGACCGACGGACCGGCGGCCATGGGGCAGTGCTACGCGAGGAACGTGCACGGCGTCGACGCGGAGGACCGCGGCGGCGTGGGGGCGACCACCATCACGGTCTCGGCGGGGTTCAGGGTCGGGTCGGAGGATGCGGCGTCGGTAGGGGGTGGGGGAGGAGGAGGAGGGAGGCGGAGCGCGCGGCCGTCGCCGGCGGGGACGCCGCGCGGGGGCAGGGCCGGGGCCGGGGCGACGCCGGCGCGGTCGTCGGCGGCCGGCAGCCCCTGGGCCGGGAGCCCTTTCGGGCTCCCCGACGGCATCGCGCCGTCGCCGGCGAACTCGGCGTCCACGCCGCGCCGGTTCTTCCGCCGCCCGTTCCCGCCGCCGTCCCCGGCCAAGCACATCAAGGAGTCCCTCGCGCGCCGTCTCGGCCGCCGCTCGCCGGCCTCCGCGTCGCAGGTGCCCAGGCCGCCCGTCGAGGTCCCGATCCCGGAGCACGGGGCCGGCGGCGCCGGGGAGGTGGAGCGGGAGCTTGACAAGAGCTTCGGCTACGACCGCCACTTCGCCGCCAAGTACGAGCTGGGCAGGGAGGTGGGCCGCGGCCATTTCGGCCACACCTGCCTCGTGCGCGCCCGCAAGGGAGACATGAGAGGCCAGGTCCTGGCTGTCAAGGTCATCTCCAAAGCCAAGGTCTTGCGACTCGTGATCTCACACTCCTCTTTCACTGAACGCACGATCTTACCTGTTTCAATCGGCTCGGTTCCTCCAGCGGAACATGAACCAACTATGTGGGGGGACATAATTGTCATCCTGTTGTGATCTTTTTAACTCTCATTTACTAGTAGATCATGGTTGAATTCAGTATCTCTGCAGTGCCACTAGCACAGATGTTGCAATCATAAGTTCATCATTTGTTTCTTGGCTGCCTTGCACGGTGATCAGGTTTTTTGCGATGGTATTGGCATTGGCATTTCCCTGCAGGGTTAGAAGTACATTGTAGAGATTGTTTCAGCAATGCCGCATTTAATGCTTTGTCTGTTTTTTTGTTCTGAGTGTTCAACTGTTCATCCATCTATCACCTGTTTCTTGCTTTTTTGTTCTTTCTTTAAGCTATCATGAAATAGTAGTTTGTGCAGTGGTAGATCACTAGCTTGGCAGTGACAGAGTTCTTTGTGAGACCTCAGAGAACTTGTCAGTGTAGCTGAACTTCTCGAGTATCTCCATCATATTGTTGTTCACTGCCATGAGTTCAGGAGTCCCTTGGTTCATTATGCATCATTTTATTATATGATCATAAGTAGAAGAGAAGATAGGGAAAAGTGTAGGAACTAAACAAATGTCTCTTAGATTCTTGGTGCCAAAGCTGAGAACATATTGATATTGGGGACTGCTTTCCACTGACATTGTTTTGATTGTTGAATTATTTAATTTTGATCTCAGTTTTACTTGGCATCTAAAATGTTTGTGCAACAAGTTATCGAGAAAACCTAGTATACGATAGGCGACACAGAAGAATTCTACGTGCATGGCTGTATTGATGTTTTCATGCATGTATATTGTCGTTTTTGTGAGCGTTACGACATGAATTAATTAATGACTATTTTGGCCTGCTATAATTTTCGCTTGTGCTACTAAAATTATTTGAGCAGGAGGTGTATCTATTGAGTCTAATGTGTTTTTTTCCTTCTGTATAGTTCTTTATTTGAATTGCATGCAATTTATTCCTTGTTACCACATACATACATACATGGTATAGACTTTTTGAGGCTAGAAGCTAATAGATGCTCAAAGGAACCTTTCGATTAGATTAAGGTTTCTCTTAGACAACCCATCAGTTAGTGCTAAATTCGCTTTCCTAGCTCATTACACCAGGGTAAAAAATATCTCTTGGCCTAGATTTCATATTTTAGTTGGCAAAAGTCACCTCAATCCTTTGGTTTTCTCTTGCAGATGACAACGGCAATATCTATTGAGGATGTGCGCAGAGAGGTGAAAATTTTGAAGGCGTTATCTGGACATTCCAATCTTGTCAAGTTTTATGATGCTTGTGAGGACGCTCTTAATGTCTACATAATCATGGAGTATGTTTTCCCTCCTTGCCTTTGCATAATATTGATCTATGTAAAAACTGTGAATATTGCATGTGCTGTTTATCTTGAAACAGTATGTATGATAGTGCTCAAAAGTCACATTATCTACCTTAGGGTTGATGTTCTCTTGCAGCACATAACATTATATATGAAAGGACTTGCTAACTGTTACTATAGGCCTTTTCTTTCTAGCTAGGTTAATGGGAAGTTACATGATAACTGATGTTTTCTTCACCTCTATTGACCAGGCTTTGTGAAGGTGGAGAATTATTGGATAGAATCTTGTCCAGGTATTACATTTGCTTGAGAAATGTTTCGCGAACACCGCTACAAGGTGTAGCTTTGTTACAGTACTGTCTGCTTTTTGCAGAGGTGGAAGATACAATGAAGGGGATGCAAAAATTATTGTTGAACAGATATTAAAAGTAGTTGCCTTTTGCCATCTTCAGGGTGTTGTTCACCGTGATCTGAAGCCAGAGGTCTGTAGACTCTGTTAAGTATAAGTGTATAGCGGAATGTGATTTGTCTTGTTGAAAAAAACTGTGGTATATTCCTTCTGATAAATCCACCCTTGGATGTTTTTTAACAGAATTTCTTATTTAGCACTAGGGAAGAGCGTTCTCCTATGAAGATAATTGATTTTGGTCTCTCAGATTTTATACGACCAGGTATTACATACCTCCACACAAGGATCATCCAATTGTAAAGGAGTTCTGTTTTACAAATATGTTAGAAGTCCATTGACATAAAATGAAACATGATATGACCTTCCTCCAGAAAATGTTCTAAAGCCTGATGCTCCTGATGCTTTTCCCCCCTTTACAGATGAAAGGCTTAATGACATTGTTGGAAGTGCATACTATGTTGCTCCAGAAGTCTTGCATAGGTCGTATAGCACAGAAGCAGACATGTGGAGTATTGGTGTTATCACTTATATATTGCTGTGTGGTAGCAGGCCATTCTGGGCACGAACTGAATCAGGTATTTTCCGCTCAGTGCTCAGAGCTGACCCTAACTTTGATGACACACCATGGCAATCAGTATCTCCTGAAGCTAAAGATTTTGTCAAAAGACTTCTTAACAAGGATTACAGAAAAAGAATGACTGCTGCACAGGCACTCTGTAAGTACTCTCACAGTCTCACTGACAATTCCTTTTTTCACTTACAATGTCTGTATATCAACTGTATTCAACACTTCTTTTTGAAATTTCATTTTTTAAGGACAGAAGTTTTCTTACGTGTCGTTTGCATGCTGCAGCTCACCCCTGGTTGCGAGATCAGCACCAACAAATACCTCTGGATATGCTAATATTCAAGTTGGTTAAAGCATACCTTCGTTCGACGCCTCTCAAACGGGCGGCATTGAAGGTTGATATTTTAGTTCCTCTGTCCATTTAACTATGGGAAATGCTTCATGTATGACTATTTTGTGTGCAACTCAAGTATAGCCATGCATCTAAACCATTCGATGTGTCTAAGTCCATTGATTGTTCATGATTTAGAGGAATTAAAATTTCTTTTGAATATTACTTACATGCTTACAGCTATGTTTTTACATGGCTTCCATTTGAACTAGACCATCTTCTACCTTGCAAAACTAGCTGGTTAGGTTAGTAGACTAGATGAAGGCAGTTGAGGCCTCTCATTGCATTGGTCTTGCTGAAATCACATTACCCAATTTGTAGTCATGTTAATTTTATTTTCGATGTTCATTTGACAGGCCTTGTCAAGATCAATAACAGAAGATGAGCTTATCTACATCAGGGCACAATACAACTTGTTAGAACCAGACAGTGGAGATGGTCGAATATGTATCGATAACTTCAGGACGGTAAGCACTTAAAAATAATAGTTTACCATTTGCTTGTCCGTATTCTTTTTTTATACATGTTTTATGATGCACTGAAATTCTTTCCATGTTTGGCACACTGAGCTCGGTTTTTCCTTTTCTTCCCTTTAAATATGCAGGCTCTTTTACAGAACTGTACTGATGCTATGAAAGAATCTAGAACACTTGAGATCTTGAATGCGGTATGCGATATGGACTATATAGCCAACCTTATCTACTCCCTTTTTGTATGTAATATAGTTTGGTTCAAAGTTTCATTTTGCCTGTGTAATCACCTTCAGCTGGAGCCACTCGCATATAGGAGAATGGACTTTGAGGAGTTCTGCGCAGCTACAATAAGCCCTTACCAGCTTGAGGCTGTGCCGCGGTGGGAAGAAATCGCCAGTACTGCATTCGAGTACTTTGAGCAGGAAGGCAACCGTGCTATCACAATCGAGGAGCTTGCTCAGGTACGAAACATATATACTGAACTGAGGGATGGATAAATATTTGATCTCACTTAGATGTTGATCTAGCTATATCCCTTCTGGTATACAGGAGATGAATCTTTCCGCAGCAGCGTATTCCATTGTCCGTGACTGGATTAGGCCATCCGACGGCAAGCTTAGCTTTCTAGGCTACACCAAGTTTTTGCATGGACTGACGATGCGAAGCGGCAATGCAAGGCGGCACCATTGATTCTCTCGCTGCCCCGGTAGTTGCCTGAATTGGTTCCATTGGTTTTGTTGATGGGGAGTTGGAGAGATGGTGTTTTGTCTCTCTTCTTTTGTTGCCTTAGCTTCTTGTAGAATGCTTGTAGAGAGAAAGGGAAAAGGGAAAAAAAGAAACGGAAAGTGATAGCTCAAAATTGAGTTGTAGAAGGAAAAGGGCATGTTTTGCGCCTTGGTTCTGGTACATTGTTCGTTTTAAGCTATGAATGGCCATTGTACAGTTGTCAGTGGGCCCATGCTACATGATGATCTTTGGCCTATGGCCGAACTTGGTTGCTCAGTTGCTGGTCGCAACACCCAACAGGAATGGTGCTGCGATTTTGGTGAAACTGTTGAGGCCATGTGGTCATCTTAATGCCTGAGATGGCGTTGTGGTTAGCCAGCATGTTGCTATCATATGGCAAAACAAAGCTATCTTAATGGAAAAGGGGGCAGCAGAAACTATCATGCCTTGCTTTTTCCGGACACTTGTACGGCGCATTTTTATGGTTTTGAGGACAATTAACAAATGCGCCCAAGTACAAAAGGTGCTTAGCAAACGCACTCAGCTCATCGGTGAGTAAAAGGGTCTTATCCGGGGGACTGGTCTGTGGGAGCCCACTCAGAACTTGTTTGAGTTTGGACACTTTGATCTCTGGATTGACATGGAAATCGGTTTGTTTTTCCTTTCAATTCAAAGAGATTAGACATGCACCCTCTCAATCTGAACAATTCATCATGATCAACACACGAGTGTCGTACCCAAGTCCTTACAAAAAAAGGTCCAAAGTTGGGCTCCGTCTATAGACTATAACATGATTATTTTATCATTATTGAGAAATTTATGTTAAATCTACCATTACCCTTATTCTTATACTCGATTTTCTCTTCTCCTGCGTCGGCCTCTTTTCCTGTCCGTCGGATCTCACATCAGCGGCCACCACCTCGCCACCTCTTCTGCTTCCCGAAGCCTGTTCACCTGGCCCAAACAAAAAACGACGCCTCCCTCTATCCTCGTGCAGCTCTTGCGGGGGGCCGCCTCCAGACCCGCATCGACACCGCCGCTGCCGTCCTCTCCGCCGCCCAGGTCCTCTCCGCTATCCCCTCCTTCCTCCCGCGCAGCAGCCTCACACACACAGCGCCCGCTTCGCTCAATCTCTGGCGCCTCCAACCCTCCGCGGCCCACCCAAGAATCTAGGTACTGAGAGACCTCACAGCTAACCTCATTCCTCGCTTCATAAGCACATTGTTTAATTACCCTTGATTGTGTTTTTAGACCTCTGGCATCCAGATCAACGAAAATGCTCATCTTGTGGCTCTATTCTCCTGTTCTCCGTTTGAATACTATACTACCGGGTAAGGTGGCTCGGTGAGAACATAACTAGCCCTCCCGTCAGCAAAGTGAAACCCCCTCCTCTAGGTCCCGCAACTGGCGCCGCCTCCGCCTCCTAGCAGGCTAGCACCGCCGCTACCGCTCCTCCCCTCCCCTTCCAGTCCGGTTTTCCGCAAATTAACCTGTTGGTATCCAATTGCATCGCCGGGCATATTAACCTGTCACAAATTAGTCTCCATTTGTGTAATTAGTTTCATAAATATCTCATGTTTAGTCTTTCTAATTAGCATCCGAATGTTTGATGTGACAGAGACTAAACTAAACACTTAGTAATGTCTCATGCTCTCTCCATCTCAAATTATAATTCATTCTAACTTTTTTAGACGGTCAAAACATCTTAAGTTTGATCAAATTTATAAAGTAAAATAATAATATTTATGATACCAACTAAGTCTTCATTAATTATATTTTCATAGCATATCTTTTTGATGTCATAAATATTTATAGTTCTCTCTATAATGGTCAAACTTGAGATACTTTGATTCTCCAAGAAAATTGAATTATCTATAATTTAAAATGGAGGAAGTATTATCTTATATATAAATCTTTATATATTATGAAATTCTGTCAGTATATGTATGCTTCTTTTTGAAAGGAGGGATATCTCTGCTTTTAGAAAGCAAGTGAGTTCTTACAAACAAGTACGCTGGGGATACCGGCTTAACAGTATATGTATGTAAAACTTTGGAAGGGTCAAAGCTAAAAATACATAGGGCAAATCTATATGTAATTATATTTCCGACAGGATGTAACAAGAGGCGGCGGCACTTTATTCAGGCAGGGTATACAATGAGAAATGCAGTGTGCGACTTCCGACACTCCGAAAATGAAAATGCTTCCTTTTTTTTCTTTTTGAAACATGAAAATGCTTCCAGTAGACTGGCCGCTTGACTAACGCGAAATGAAGCCCAAAAGGTATGGGTCGAACTTATTCGGACCTTCACAACTTACAATTGCTAAGGTAAAGGCCCATAGTTAGCAGGAACTGCTTCGCTTTTGAGCCCGTACGAGGGCCCTTTTTTTTTGTATTTTCTTCAGGAGATCATGAGCCCATCACGCGCTAATGGATCGCAGCAACACTTGGGTTTGCACAAAGTCCTTTTCCATCCTGAACTATCAATCCTAAACTATCAATGGAGTTTAAGTTTCCTCTTAGAACTTCAACACCAGATAAAAATACGGTGTTTTTATCAGATTTAAGTCTAAAAAAAAACCCTAGAGTTTAAGTTTCCTTAGAACTTCGAACCCGATTGCTATGCTGAGCCCAAAAAAATACGGGGTACGAAGCAATGACGGAGGAACCAGTCTACTACAGTCACGAGGCATGCAGGGGCAACCATTGGCGCCAACTCGCCATCGACGACCACATCCGGCGAAGGATTCGTGTTCCACTTCGATGCGCAGTTTGCTTGCTCGGTCAACTGGTGTAATTCCTGTTCCACCTTCGCTTACATTTAATTTCACACGGCGACATGGCGTGGATCTTTGACCAGAGTGAGGCACTGGCACACCGGTAGCAAATCAATCGCTGCCCTTTGTGTTCCCACGAATGCTAGAATTTTCTATTTTCTATACGTGAATCGAAAAATGAAATAAAAAACATGTGCGTATATCTGTGGTCTGTGGAGAGAAGATCAGTTCAGTATTGCCAAATGGGGCTAATACGGTGCACAGATTTGTTCAGTATTGCCAAATGGGGCAAATCGGTCGCTGCCCTTTGCACAGATTTAAAACATAGGTCGTTTCCAGTTGAACCTTAATTATTAGCCAGCTGCCGTTGATTCTGCAGCAGCACAGCAGCTAACAAGCCGTTTCTAATTCTTTTTAACATAACAGTTAACTGGCATGAAACATGCCGCATTGCGCATTTGTATTAATATATAACAGAGTTAATCTAAAAAAAATAGTATAGCACATAGCAGAGTTAAAGGCCTAAGCCAAAAACAGCAGATGAAAGGAAAATAAAACAGTCATACAACCGCGCCTATCCGGTGGATTTCTAGTCTAGAAAAGCTAGCGCCCCAGAACACGAACCGTTCCCAACTGATCGGACCATACGCGAGACCCTGCATGCCGTTGCAACTGCATCGCCACCTAAACTGCAATTGTGTGGCTGCCGTGCGTAGTTTAATAATGGTACATACATACAGATCCCTCAAGTTTGATCATCTCGAAGTGTCAACGCTTCGTTCTGGCCAATTGCCGGCAACAGCTACGCCGCCTTTGATGTGAGCTAAGATAAGGCCCGTCTCAGTTGACGTTTAGCTAGTCTTCATCTTATATAAAATCCTCTCTTCGATGTGGTGTAGTGTGTAGTATTCTAATCCTGCACCATTTGGTTATAAAATCATATATACGACGGTGTCAGTCGCCCTTTAAAAATAACACTTGTTCTCGCTCTCCTGGCAGCTGTGAACTGCATGATTGGATTGGGCGAACTTCAGAGAAAACTGAATTTTCTGTTCTCTCCATGCAGATGCGGTGCAAGGGTGGCATATGCGCGTACCAGCGCAAAGCTTGCCTACCACCGCTGGTAAGCACCGCAACGGAGCATAGACAAATCGCTGTGTTTTGACTTGTACTACAGCGCATGTCTCGTGACTAATGCGTCACGAATCCATCGCAAAAAAAAAAAGCGTCACGAATCAAGCCGGCCTACCTGCCTGCCTGCCTGTGCAAGTTATGCGTTTTTCATGTCAGTTGATATATACGTATATAATATTCTAGAAAACCTGCGTGTTCAGTAGGTATGAGACAGCTATGTTAGTCCTATCCCTTGCAGCTGCAGTCTGCAGACCTCCAAAAAACACGGAATGACGATCAGCAGAACTCGATCGCAATTAGCAATCACATCAACCACGCATGCACCATGTGACTTTGGGAGGAGCAAGCGTTACAAAAGACATGATGATGTAATAAAGAAGCATGCATATAAAACCACAATGTCTTGCAGTATACTACGCCTGTGTATACTAGCAGAATAATTGCCATTTTTATTAGCTTAAACTTTTTCTTTTACGGAATATTGGACATACAATGCTCAATTACTCATATACTCCTTATTACGTAACATCGATAGAATCTGTTAAAGATAATCGACGAAACCGAGCTTAATCGAAGACACGAGCTCAATTGGGTGTGGGCGCCTCACACCACGTAATAACTAATAATAATTAAGGTTTATATTTGCTTGTCTTGAAATATTTGCAAAATGTAAACTTGTCACTTCGCCGGGCGGCCTCAGCTCACCGCCTCACGCAATGTATAGACGTGCGCTAGTACAAGACAACAACAGATCGAGCAGCCCCAAACGGCACACACCACCCGGGCGCCGGTTCTGCGGCCGTGCCTGCCTAGTGCCTCCCCCCGTCCGCCGTCCCCGCGTCCCACACGAAATCAATACGCCTGCCGGTGCCGAGTTTGCCGACGCACGCAGCAAGCGCCATCATGTTTCAAGGCGGGCGAGCTAGGCGCGCGCAGGGCCCACCCTCACGCCACAAACCGACGTCGCAGTAGCACCCCGTCAGGTGGCCTGCAAGCAGACCTGCCTCCTGCCATGCCCATGCGTACGAGGTAGGAGTACGTTCGACGCCACCGAACTTGGGCCCCAGGCGACGTGTCCACGCATCGCCGGGAGCGAGACCGCCCTCGGCGCGTCAACTACCGTCCCCAGATTGTCCCGCCGTCAGGACACGCGATGATGGAAAATTCGTCGAATCCCAATCATCGGGTGAATCGGACGATGGCAAGTTGGCAACCTTTTACTGTTACGTGCACCGCACGAGTCTCCTTGCTATCTGTAAAAATCAGGATCATCTGGAATGGGTGCGCACGAACTCGGCGTGCAGTCGGCTTCCAAATCCCGCAAGGGGGATTTTACCACTCCAACTGCCATATCTGACTCGCCCGAGTTCTGACCCCACCCAGGCACCGGGCCGGTACGGGTGCACGCACACGCGCGTAGCCCGGGTCCAAGAACGCGCAGGGCAGGTAGCAGGCGGGACCCAGACTTTCCCATCCCCCAGCTTCCAGGAGTCCAAGGGCTCGTGACGCATCGAGCGGCCCAGAAGGCGGCGTTGGTCCGGTGCCGAGACGCCGGGAGATGGACCGATTCTTCCGCGGCCCGCGCGCCGTGCGACACCGTACCCATCCGTCCGTCTGGCCGTCTGGCGTGGTAGTGCGCAACCAACCTCACACTCCACTTCCAGAGAATTTCACGCCTGCGGCTAACAGCTGTGCTGTGCGCCAGCCGGCCTCTCCCCCATCACGTCGCCGCGTTGCCTTCCACAGCGCACGGGTGCGGGGCAGGCCATGTCAACGCGACGCGGGGTCGTGGCCGTCCTTGGGTGCGCACGGTTGATTCGGCGCACGGACATACTACTCCGTCCCATAAAAAGAGTCGCCGTAGAAAGTGTGTTGGTCAAACTTTCTCAACTTTGACTACGTTCGTAGAAAATACGTGCAACATTTATATCTTTAAATAAGTTTATTATAAAAATATATTCAAATATCTACCTAATGATACTAATTATGTACCATAAATACTAATTATGTACCATAAAACTTTACATTTAAAATTCATAAACTTTAAACCATCACATTATAAACTTTGTAATGCTAAATTAAAAACTTTGAACTATCACATTTCAAACTTTGTAATGAGGTTCAAAAACTTTACAATCATAATTTATAAACTTTGAACTAGCGCATTACAAACTTTATACTGCTAGGTTCAAAACTGTACACTTAAAATTTATAAACTTTGAACTATGATATTATAAACTTTATACTAATAGGTTCAAAACTTTAAACTATCATATTATAAACTTTATGCTGCTAGATTCAGAACGTTACACTTAGAGTTTATAAACTTTAAACTCTGACATTATAAACTTTGTAGTGGTAGGTTCAAAACTTTAAACTAATACATTATAAACTTTCGTTCTAATGCAAAGGTTCAAAACTATGTAATTCTAAAATTTATATTTTTAAATTCAGGAATTTTATACTAGCACCTTTAAAAACTTTGTACTTTAAGAATTAAAAATTTATATTTTAAACTTTGTTTTTAAAATTGAGGAACTTTATACTAACACATTTAAAACTTTGTATTTCAAGCTTAAAAACTCTGTAATTTTAAATTTTATATTAGCATATTTAAAAATTTGTATTTCAAGATTTAAAACTTTATAATTTTAAACTTTATTTTTAAAATTCAAAAACATTATACTAGCATATTTAGAACTTTTTATTTCAAGGTTTAAAACTTTATAGTTTAAAACTTTACATTTTGTATTCAGAACTTTATACCAACACATTTAAAATATTATAAACTCTATACTGATAGGTTTAAAACTTTGGGATTTCAAAACTCTACACCTAAATTCAGAAATTTTATACTGACTCATTTGAAACTTTTTACTGACATGCTATGGACTTTGTACACCTAAAATGGAGCTTTGTAATTTAAAACTTTGCACCAAATTTTTGAAAACTTTTTACTACCATATTCGAAACTTTGTACACTGAGTGCAAAACTTTATGAACACGTAAATTATCTCGAAACATATCCAACATGGGTCTAGTTTTATAGATCTCGTTATAATGAACGTACTGGTGTAAACAGAATTACAAAAGGATGCTTTACAAGAAAGTTATCACATTTTAAAGTTTGTATATCATTTGTGAATCTAAAAGCACAGCTCTGACACACAACCCACGTGACCCTCTCTCTTTCACACGCTCGTCGCTCGGTTCCTGCTTCCACTTGCGTTACGCGTCCATACATTGTTGTCCACCCTCCACGTTCGTCACTCGGTCTCCGCTTTCTTTGCGCCACGTGTCCGTGCGCTCCTGGTGCAGCGCACGCGCGCCGAATAGTGATTGGGCGTGTTTCGTGTGGGGTTTACCGGTTTGTCTTGATCGATGGCCGTGTTTCATGCGGGGTTAGTTGATCTTGATCGATGGCGTTGGGGCTACACGACCGCTGGAAAGGACACGCGTGGTTCCATTGTGGTGCGGTGCGGTCCAGTGGGATGGGATTGATGCGGTTCAAGTCAACGGGTCAAGTCCGACCTTAATTGGCCACTTAATTATGTGACAGCAACGATGTCGATGCGTCGTGATTAGCGTGAAGGGCCATGGCTGTGTTTACTTCTAAAAAAGCACTGTGCATAAAAAAGATTCCCCGTCACATCAAACTTGCGATACATGCATAGAGTACTAAATGTAGACGAAATAAAAAACTAATTGTACAACTTGGTTGTACTTTGCGAGACGAACGTTTTGAACCTAATTAGTCAACAGTTAGATACTATTTACCAAATAAAGCCAAAACGTGCTACAGTACTTTTTTACGCCTTATCGCGGAACTAAACACACCCCATGTCGACTTTTCGCGGGGGGGACGTGGCTAATTAATAGTTTGTATGTACTCCTGACAGGTGATTTTTAACACACGTTTCCTGACAGGTGGACACTAGGCGCAGTCTGGACTACACTGGCAGGTGCTTTGGCAGCGTGCAAGACGGAAGCAAACCTGTAGCGAGTCCGTCTACCAAGAAAAGATAGGTAGACAGCAGATGCTTGGTGCTCTATCCTTAGTGTCGTAATGTAAACCTGAACTAATCTTATCTTTGAACCGTGTACTACTATGTATTTCAAATATCTGGCCTAGAGGGCCATTGAAATCAATATAATCTCAGGTGGGGATCCTCTCCTCCGTCGACTTATAAAAAAAAAACTAGGCGCAGTCTGCAGAACCATCTCATTTTTCCGGTCACCACAAAACTAGCAGCAGTACAAAATCCTCTCTACATGATCGCCAACAATAAAATCTCCTCTCTGCATGTCTCGATTAGGCCGTGTTTAGTTGGCCTGAATTGGCCCGGCCGAAATACTGTGCGGCACCATAGTACACTGTAGTATTTTATTTTTATTTGGTAAAAATTGTCCAAACATTGACTAATTAGGCTCAAAACGTTCGTCTCGCAAAGTACAACAAAACTGTGCAATTAGTTTTTGATTTTATCTACATTTAGTACTCCATACATATGCCAGTATTTTGATGTGATGAAGAATCTTCTTTTTGTATAGTAGAATTTGGGGAAATATTTGGGATCTAAACGAGGCCCTATAGCAATTTTACGAGCAACTTCGTAGCATCGGTTTTTCTTTACTGGTCTTGTGCCAGGTCCACTCCCACCAAACTCTAGAGTCAGCCAGCTAGCCTGCAGCGTAATTGGCTAGGCCGCTCAGCTTGAGATGGTGGGTGTATCAGCAGGTGTGCAAGATGCCAAAGGTTGCTGCGGTCAGTCATGCCGTATGACCGAGGTGGCCAGAATGAACCTAGCCAAAACACGGGCAGTAGCTAGCTAGCAGGTGGATTGGCGGCGCCATCAACCACCCACCACCCTCTCGGCATCCGCCATGCACACACAGCTCGACTACTCGTCATCATCCAGGTTCGTGACCGTGGACAGAGGAGCCCTATCGATCGGGCTTGCTCGATAAGCTTGGAATAACGTCACTGCTGATACATGGCCGGATAATCGTCACCACGCACCGCACCTGTGACGGACTGACGGGACAAGACGAGAATCCAAATTAACCGGCGTGTCGATCGACATTTATGCGTGAGGGCGATGCATGTATGCGTCTCGTCTACTGTAGTGTAGAATTTATTGTGGAACGAACGCACGCGGCCGCACGTACCGGGTGACCGTGAGTTGCAGTTGTTGCAGCTAGCCACACAAGCATGCATGTGGCGCACGCCGGAGCCCTCTCTTCCGGGTTGGATGGCCGGATCCTGGACGAAAGATCTCGCGACCGCCCACGCCCACGCCCAGCAACAGCGGGCAGCAGCAGCACCAGAATCTGCAGGAGCTCCGGGACGAGGGCCCGAGGCAGTGCGTGACGACGCTTCCGATCGGTCGGCAGGCCCCCGAGTACAGACGTCAGGTGAAGGTGATTTTGCTCCGCGCGGAACCGGACCAAACGTCGACGGCTTTTCGCGCCGGGGAGAGGAGGGAGGATTGAGGTGATGGCTTGACCACTTGACCCGTCGCAGCGGCATGCATGCGACGTGTGTAGATGTTTCTGTGCCTTGCGCAATTCTTTAACATAAATAAACACTGTAAGCGATCGATCGTTAGACAAAAACATACGAGTATATATATAGTACATCGACATTATTAGCGAAAGAATAGTAATTAATTAGGATACTACTACTCATCCAAGAGCTACGCCAAACGTGTACGCCAGGGCCAGACATTCACGTGTCCACCGACCTGCAGGCAACAGTGTAAAGGTAAAACCATGGCGCTGTCGTCGTTATGTGGGTGTCATCATTAGCAAATAGAGTGTACGCTTAGAGCCCCGACCCCGTCCCCAACCCCGACCCTGAGAGCCCCCGCGCCGCCGGCGGCAGCGGCTCCGGCTGCCTCCCCGGCGCCGGCAGCCGCTGCGCCCTCCCTCCCCACCTCCCTCTCCCCCTCCATCTCCCCCGCCTTCCCCTCCCTCTCCCCTTGTGCTGGCCCTCGACCCGCACTCCCTCACCCCCTGTCCACCCCCGCGCCGCCGCCGGTGACGGCGCCGGCTGCCTCCCCGCCACCGGCGGCCGCCACCACCACCTCCCCCGCATCCCTCTCCCCCTCCCCACCCCTTCCCTCCCCTGGCGCTAACCCTAGGGGCCAGTTCGGGTCGGCCCTGGGCTCGCCGCCGGCGACCCTCGCCCCCGCCTCGACCGAACCTACCACCGCCGGATCCGGCGCCGACGAGCTGCGGCGCACTCCCTCTCCGTCCTCGCCACTGCCGACGTCAGCCCTTGCCACAGCGGCGTCCAGCAGCAACTGCAGTTCCCCGCGCGCGCCGCCGTCGACAACGCTACTGCCGGTGCGTCCTGATGGCGGTGCCTCGGGCCCCTCCACTCCCCCGCCGGGGGCCGACGGCACCCCTGCGGCCATGCCATCCCGGCAGCCGCGGCTGGAAGGTGCCGCTGCTGGCGTTGCTGCTTAGCGCGCGGAGGCCGGAGTAGGGGCGAGCACTGCCCCTACTGCCTCCGACCTCGACGCCTTCCTCGTCCGCCCCTGCTCCGAGCCCGACGTCCACCCTTTCCCCCCATGCCACCCCCTTCCATCCTGGAGGTTGCGCAGCGGGTCGCTCCAAGGCGCGTCGTTGGGCGGACGATGACTCCGATGCGGAAGCCACTTCCACGACCCCCTACCTAGACGCTGTTCGTCGGATGCCGCTGTCGGCGATGACGTCGACGCTACCTCGTCTGGCTATGCCGGTTCATGCGTCCTCGGCACGTGCACGGACTCGTCCGGGGTTTCGGGGCCGCGGCGTGATGGATGCTGGACGGCTTGGACCTGGGCGAAGGCGAAGGGGACGCGGTCGACCGTGCCCCCACCTGGTGCACGGCCTTCCTGTTCGGCCATTGGACGGCCGTACCCCTGTCCACCAACGCCTTGGTCGCCGCGGTAGGGTCTCCGCCCCCGATGACGGCGGGTGGCGGGAGATCCTCCCACGACAGGAGACACAGCATGCGACCACCGCGGTTGAGCTTCGCCATACGCAGCTCCCGCAAGCCCAACAAATCCCCGCGGAGCTTCGCGACAGATGCTTTAATTGTCTCTCCTACTCGCATCGTGTCGCAACTTGCCGGTTGCCACGACGTTGCCTGCGTTGCCACGGCTACCGACATCTCGCCAGGGATTGCAAGCGGCCCAGGTCTGCGAAGATGGTGTTGAAGGGTGCCTGTGACCCTCTGGCCTCCTAGGCACCACGGGCCGTGGATGGGGCCGCTCAGGAAGCCATGGGGGGCCCCGGCAGCGCCTGCCGCCGCCGCCGCCATCGACGTCCTCGCCGACGCCGCCGGAGTAAACCGGCGACGAGGACCATCACCGCTGGTGGCGACGACAACGCTCCCATTGTCGTTGATGCTGGCTGCCCCGAGCTAGATCCTCTTGGGTTGGAGCCGCGTGCGGGTTCGGTGCCACCCACGTGGATCGACCCAATGTTGGAGGAGTTCGCCGTCTCGCATCTGGAGGCTCGACCTCTGTTGGACACCTGTTCTCTAGCGAGGGTTGCTCAGGGCACGATGGATCCGCCTCCGTCGTCGCCTGTGCAGGGCCCGCCTCCTCAGACGGGACCTGCAGTAGTCGCGGATGAGGCGGCACCCGCGGCGGACCCTGCGTCGACACGGGATGGTCGCCGTTCGCCTGACCCTTCTACGCCGTCAAAGGACGCACAGCCGTATACTCCTAGCCCCAGCGACGCGACACCCACGCCGGGCGAGGCCGCTCGACGTCTCGCACAGTTTGTTGAGGAGGTGCAGGTCAAGCGGAGGTCACCCTTGCTTTCTCCGCCACGGTAGAAGGCGGCGACCAGAAGGGCCCTGCCAGTTAGGGGCAGGAGCAGACGGATTGCCGCCCAGCCGCTGGCGCACATACCGGCCTCCAAGCGAGGCGAGGCACTCCTCAAGCAGAGGTTGGGCATCGCGCCGGCGGCGGCTCCGGCGTCACTTGCGTCCAAGGTGACACTCGATGACATTCGCAGTGGAAACTTGACGGTAAGCCAGGTGGATGTGTTGTGTTCTGGGTAATCTGGAGGAGGAATCTGGGGTAGAATAGCAAGAATTTGGGTAGAAATGGAAGAACGCGGCTGACTTCCGCGGGACGACGACTGGATTTCAGAGACGATTAGGAGTTTGTTACATTCGTACCCACCTCCTCTCCCGAGCCGGCTTATATACTGCCGACCCACTGATTACAGAAAAGGCCCGAAGGCAGCACACGCACACATGGGCCGAGACCCAAGCCCACTAAGTAATACCGGTTCCTTACACTGCCCCTCCCTTAACCGCCAACTTGACCCCAAGCTGGCGCCTTCCGAAAACGCCTCTTCAAATCTTCCATTTCTTCCCAGGTTGCCATAGATGCTGGCAGACCTGTCCATTGCACCAAGAATTGCTTTACGGTGGAACCACCCTTCATCACATAGCGTGTCTCCAGGAAGGCCTCAGGAACAAGAGCTTGTGATGGATCAGTGCAAACTGACGATAAGTCTGTGGTAGCCTGAATTGAAGAAGCAATATGTCTCTTGAGCTGTGAAACATGAACTACTGGATGAATTCTGCTTGTTTCCGGCAAATCCAACTTATATGCCACATTACCAATACGCTGCAGCACTTGAAATGGCCCATAGTACTTGAACGCCAGTTTTTGATTTGTTCGATAAGCAACAGATGACTGAACATGTGGTTGGAGTTTCAAATATACCTTGTCACCCACTTCAAATGTTCTTTCTGTTCTGTTTTTGTCAGCTTGATGTTTCATCCTGTGCTGAGCACGAAGTAGCTGCTGCTGGATCAATCTATTGAGGAGCTCTCTCTCTTTCAACCAATCTTCCAGATCAGGAATTGTACAAGTCTGTAGGTTCTTGATGCCCAGATGCCTTGGAGAGTATCCATACAAGACCTGAAATGGAGATTTGCCCAGAGCAGTATGATGACTAGTATTATACCAGAACTCGGCAACTGGGAGCCATTTGCTCCATTGCTTTGGACAGGAGTGCACTATACATCTCAGGAACCCTTCTAAACACTGATTAAGTCGTTCCGTTTGACCATCTGTCTGTGGATGGTAAGAGGAGCTCATCAACAGTTTAGTGTCGGTCAACTTGAATAGTTCCTGCCAGACTGTGCTAGTGAACACCCTGTCTCTGTCTGAAATTATGGCCTTTGGCAATCCATGCAATTTGTATACACTGTCCAAAAATATCTTTGCTATCTGAAATGCAGTGAACGGGTGATGCACAGGAATGAAATGTGCATACTTGGTAAATTTGTCGATGATCACCAAGATGGCATTATATCTATCAGAGGGTGGGAGGCCCTCTATGAAGTCCAGGCTCACTGTGTCCCAAGCTTGGTCAGGTATCGGCAATGGCTCCAACAAGCCTGGAGGTTTCACATGCTCAGATTTGGCCTGCTGACAAATCTGACACTGCTGTACAAAGTCTTGGACCGACTGCTTGAGGCTAGGCCATGCAAATAACTGCTTAACTCTTTGATAGGTTGCAGCCATACCTGAGTGTCCACCCAGGCCACTATCATGTAGTGCCACTAAAATGTGATGCTGAGCCAATTTATTGTTGCCCACCCATACTCTTCCTCTGAATCTGATCACTCCATCCCTCAATGTATAATCCTTGACTTTATCAGAAGAGAGACTGAGCTCAGTCAACAATTTCTTGGAGTCATCATCATCAGCATACCCATCCTGCAGTTTCTGTAACCAGGAAGGCACACATTCAGATATGGCAGCAACTGCCTCAGGTTCAGAATGAGTGCATCTTGATAAGGCATCTGCAGCAGCATTGAGGGTCCCTTTTTTGTATTGGATCTGAAAATTCAGATCCATAAGCTTGACTAAAGCCTTATGTTGGAGTTTAGAATGCACTCTCTGCTCAGTTAAGTGCATTAGACTTTTATGGTCTGTCTTGATGGTAAACCTCTTGTGCTGTAGATAGGGTCTCCACTTCTCAATAGCTAAAAGTATGGCAATGCACTCCTTTTCATAAACTGATAGTGCCTGGTTTTTTAGACATAATGGTTTACTCAAATAGGCTACAGGGTGATTGTTTTGCATGAGTACTGCCCCCACCCCGGTGTCACAAGCATCTGTTTCCAGTACAAACTCCTGTTCAAAATCTGGCACAGCCAACACTGGTGCCTGAACCAATTTCTGTTTGAGCAATTTGAAAGCCTTATCCACGTCTGGGGACCAACAGAAAGACATATTCTTCTTGAGCAATTCTGTGAGGGGCCTGCTGATCATGCCATAATGAGCAATAAACTTTCTATAATAGCCTGTCAGACCAAGAAATCCTCTCAACTGTTTCAGGTTAGTTGGAGTTGGCCAACTTGCAACTGCTGCAACCTTTGTGGGTTCAGTGGCTACCCCTTGAGCTGAGACCACATGTCCAAGATATTCCACTCGTGGCTGAGCAAAAGAACATTTAGACCTTTTTATGAGAAATTTGTTGATATGCAATATGTCAAACACTTGCTTTAACAACACCAAATGCTCCTCCAAGGTTGTACTGTAAATCAAGATATCATCCATGAAAACCAAGACTCCATGTCTGAGCAACTTCTCAAATATTGTGTTCATGAGACACTGAAATGTTGCCGGGGCATTAGTCAACCCAAAGGGCATCACCATAAATTCATACAACCCTTGATGAGTGGCAAATGCAGTCTTAAATTGTTCTCCTTCAGCCATACAAATTTGATGGTACCCTGATCTAAAGTCTAACTTAGTAAACCAGGCAGCTCCAGCCAACTCATCCAAAAGCTCCTCTACCACTGGCATAGGATGCTTATTTCTAACTGTGATAGAGTTGAGTTGTCTATAATCAATGCAGAATCTCCATGTTCCATCCTTCTTCCTGACTAGGAGAACAGGTGAAGCAAAGGGGCTGCTACTCGGTCTGATGATTCCAGATGCTAGCATTTCTGAGAGTTGCTTCTCAATTTCACTTTTCTGGATTGGACTGTATCTGTAAGGTCTGACTTTCACAGGTTGTGCCCCAGGTATTAAAGGAATCCTATGATCAGCCCTCCTGTGAGGGGGTAGGGCAGTTGGAGTAGCAAAAAGGAAATCATATGCCTGCACTAGCTGTTCCACCTCTGGGGGTACCACTTGATTTGTTGACTGAGCCCCTGATGTTGTGGATTCAGGTTTCTGAGTACAGCTGAGTATTTGAAAACAACAAGACACCATACCAGTTCTAAGCAATCCCTTCACCTTTTTGCCAGATAACTGTTGACAGGGAGATACAGTATCTTGAATACCCTGCAGAGTAAGCCTGTGACCCTCATACGTGATTTTCATCTTCTTTTGCCTGTAATCAACCCAAATAGGGCTCATGGCCTCCAACCAGTCTTCACCCAATATCATGTCAAAGCATTTTAGGGGCAACACTTGTGCTGCAGAGGAGAAGGTGTGTCCCTGAGCATACCACTTCATTTCTGGAACCATTTGTGTACAGGTAAGGATCCCTCCATCCGCAGCTTTGAATGTAGCAGACGGACAAGATTGAGTTGGGAGTTTCAACTTCTGCACCAACTGTTCACTAACAAACGTGCCAACGCTCCCTGAGTCTATCAGAACCAACACCTTGTCCTTTCCCACATTTGCAATGAATCGGAATGTCTTGCATTTAGCTGACACCGGTTTGTCTGAATCATGCACAGCCATTATACTCTCTTCAACTTCTTGAGTTGCCTGATCAGACATCTGATTGTCAGATTCATCATCAACAGCATCCCATAATTCTTCAAGCACATGCAAGGGGATCTGCTCCGGACACTTGTGGTTGTGATTCCACTTTTCACCACAACGAAAACACAGGCCATTCTTGCGCCGGTAACTTTTCAGAGTTTGCAACTTGTCTTCTGAATCTGATGTCATTTGCTGAACCTTGGGCTTCTCTGAATCGGTTCCTTTCTTTTGTTCAGATGTAGAGCCTTTGGAGTAGCCTTTACTGAAATCCTTGCCTGAATACTTAACTCGGCTCTGGTTCAACTCTTCTTCTTGTAACAGAGCGAGGGCACTAGCCGTATCAACATTGTGTGGGCGGTGCAAGGCTATAGCTGCTCTAATGTCTTCACGCAAGCCAGCCACAAATCGGGTCACAAAATACACATCATCGTAGGCAGGATTGTAAAGGAGAATACCATGTGCGAGTTGCTCGAATTGGGTCTGATACTCGGTAACTGATCCGGTTTGCCTCAGAGATTCCAGCCGTTTGAGTTGAATTGGATACTGATCCTTGTCATACTTGTCAAGGACGAGTTGACAGAGGTTGTCCCAATCCGTGATTCTTCCTCGCCGTTCCACTGTTTGCATCCACGTTGCCGCCGCGCCCTTGAAATTGAGGATTGCAAACCTTGTCTTCATGGCAGGATGCACCGCATACACCTCGAAGTACATGTTACAATTGTCACGCCATAAACGAGGGTTATCACCAGAGAATTTGGGAAACTCAATTTTGGGAATAGGTGGTGAGCGCGGTAACTGAAATCCATCAACATCCGAGCAAACCAACGGCTGAGGCAAGGGATTGAGGAGAGGCATACCCGTGACCGGGAGCGGTGGTGGAAATCCAAGGATCCCACCACCCACATCCCGGTGGTCATGTGGAAGGCCGTGCCCATTGGGCAACAGAGAACTCGACGCAAAAGATGACGATAGCTGCGGAGCGGTGTTGTGGTCCAACCATCCGGACGGGGGTTGGGGAAGCGTCGCTGGAGTCGCGCCCGTGGGTGGAGGTTGCGGTATCCGCGGCAACTGTTGAGACGGTGGCGGCGGAGGCGGAGGTGGTGGCCGGGACTCCAGCTGCTGGATCCGCTGGGTCGCGCTCTGGGACTGCTGCAACATAGAGCCCATGGACGTCTCCGCCACGGTACGCCATGCCTCAAGGTCCTGGAGCTTGTCCAGGGTAGTCGAAACCGCCTCCTGGAGACTGGAGAACTGCTTCGCCATCTCCTGAACGCCCGCGAGTTGCTGCGCCATGGACTCCATAGTGGACTTAAGGTCGTCCATCGATGTCGCCATCTCTGTTTGGAATTTG
Source organism: Saccharum spontaneum (assembly GCA_022457205.1). Classification (NCBI taxonomy): domain Eukaryota; kingdom Viridiplantae; phylum Streptophyta; class Magnoliopsida; order Poales; family Poaceae; genus Saccharum; species Saccharum spontaneum. The sequence goes on from CM039579.1 coordinate 28,264,159, forward strand.
GTGAGCTTTTTCTTCGGCGCCAGAGCGAAGATGATTTGGGGGCGAAAAAATTTCTTCCCAAATCAACCAGGCTTGATACCAATTGTTGTGTTCTGGGTAATCTGGAGGAGGAATCTGGGGTAGAATAGCAAGAATTTGGGTAGAAATGGAAGAACGCGGCTGACTTCCGCGGGACGACGACTGGATTTCAGAGACGATTAGGAGTTTGTTACATTCGTACCCACCTCCTCTCCCGAGCCGGCTTATATACTGCCGACCCACTGATTACAGAAAAGGCCCGAAGGCAGCACACGCACACATGGGCCGAGACCCAAGCCCACTAAGTAATACCGGTTCCTTACAGGATGCTCTCGACGCGCTGTTCCCAGCGCTCAAGGGGGTCGCTAGGGAGCTCTTCGCGGAAGGCCCGTAGGACGCTGCGTTGGTTGCACGTTTGGTTGTTCCATTTATGTAATATCAAACCTGAGAATAGTCTACTATGTTGGTCTAGATGTTTGACCACCTAGCGCGCTTGATACGCGTCGTTTGTACGGTAAACCTTTTCTTCTTAATGCAATGATACGTAAATCTTTTACGTATTCGAGAAAAAATCATTAGCAAATAAGGATCCTCCCCATCTCAGTCAACTCCAAAACGTCCCAACGAACGGATCAACAAAGGAACATGCACGCGTTGTGGCGTTATTGGGCAGCCGCGATCGTCAACCTTTTCGTTGTCGCCGCCACACTGTTTCCAAACGAGAAAACAATTTCGTTAGAGCGCAATGTACAATAAATACTCCAATAGTAGTAGTATAGTACTACTAAAACCTTGAAACTCATCATGTTGTGTCCCGGACTCCCGGTCAACCAAATGATAAAAGAAAAAAAAAACTCGGAAGCCAAAACGAACACCCAAGCCAAAAAAACTCGGAAGCCAAAACGAACACCCAAGCCAAGCCTGAGCGCCATCCATCTGAACCCACGCGGCCCCGAAGCCGAAGCCAAGCCTGAGCGCCATCCATCTGAACCCACGCGGCCCTCCCCGCCGCAACCGCAAGTCCGCAAGGCCCGGAAGCGGCACGCCTGACTGGCTGATCGCCTGAAGCCTGATCCACATCCACCCCGCTAGCTCGCACCCTTCCTTGTCCCCAAAGAAACGAAACGCACACGCTGACACGCATATGGCACCTTCCAATAGCACCGCCTCCGCTTCCGCCCCGCGCCGCGGTCGCAGGCAGGCGACAGCTAAGCTCAAGTCCAGCCGCGCGGGCCGCGACGCGCACGTCTCCTGCTCCAGCCTCCAGGGGACCCGGCGCGCGCCCCTCCCCTCCCCTGGCTCGGTTCGGAGACACAAACACGCACGGAGAGACCCGGTGGGATGGGAACCCCAACACCAACCCCAACCCCACCTGGCGGCGTGCGCGGGGGCTATAAAAGCCGCGGCCCTCCGCCTCCCAACCTCCCTCGCTGCTCTCCTCGCAAACAAGCCACGCAGAGGCAGACCCGAATCGCCCGCCGTCGTCGTCGTTGAGAAGAGACAAAGTGGAGGAGTAGGCCATGTCCAACGTGCCCACCTCCCTCCGCGACTCCTCCCTCACCGTCTTCCGCCTCGCCATCTCCAGCTCCGATCCCTGGCCCTTCTCTTCCTCCCTCTAACCACCAGCCCCCGAGTTTAATTTCTTCCTTCTCCTTCTTCCTGGTCGAGCAACCAACCAACCGAGCTCGCTCCTTGGTCGGTCGATCGATCTGGCCTGCCTGGCGACGATCATGCACAGCAAGCACCAGCAGCAGATGGCGGCGCCCAAGGGGTGCGTGACGGTGCGCGTGGGCCTGGAGGGGGAGGAGCAGCGCCGGTTCGCGGTCCCGCTGGGCCACCTCAAGCACCCGCTCTTCGGCGCGCTGCTGGAGGAGGCCGAGCGCGAGTACGGCTTCCGCCACCAGGGCGCCATCGCCATCCCCTGCCGCGTCGACCGCTTCGTCCAGGTCGAGCACCTCATCGGCCAGGACCTCCACGGCACCTCCTCCTGCGCCCAGCACCTCGTCGACCTCGACGGCGGCGCCCTGGCAAACGTCGGAGGAGGACCCGCGCACCACCACCACATCCACCTGCACCTCCCGCGCTTCGTCGGCTGCTTCCGCGCCTGACGACGTACGGTCCGGCCGTCGACGTGGTTGCTGCTTGTTTTGGTTTGGCTCGTCCTCCCTCCCTCTCGCGTTGCTTTGTGTGTGAGGGTTCATCGATAGAATACGATTGGTTTGAAGCTTTGTGGCGAGAGACATGGATGGGAGGACGATGCATCTAGCTAGGTGTTGACGATGATGACGAAAAATTTGTGATGATGGTCGATCTCAAGTGTAAAGATCTAGAGAGGATGACACATGTTCATCTTTAGCCTTAGCTTTTCTTTTCCTTTCCTTGTACGTCAATATATACTTTGCTAATACAACTATGCTCTGCAAAAGTACTATATATATAGTAGTTTTGTTCCTGTAAATTACCTTCTTTCTTTTTGCAATATACTATATAACGATTAATTGTTATCTCAAGTGTAAACTATGGCCATCACAAGCGCGTTAACGCTAACGTATCTGATTCGCGCTGAGCTAGCCAGCCGAGACTCGCTTTCCATCAAGCTTTCGAGGGATATCTGATATTGTCAGAGGAAATTCGTGAGCAATTAACGTGCCAAGGCCCACATAATAATTAGCAAAAGATCCGCAAGTAGTTTACATTAATGGAAAATTCCGAGTGCAAGGGACAACTCATCAAATTGATAATATGGCCTCCTTTTCAATTTATTTATTCCGTTGCCCACCTTTTGAGCATATTCCACTGTAATATCCGGAGCATGTACACATTCTTATGTCCGTGTCGAACTTGCATAGTTGTGCGAAAAATGAGCACATAATGGAAGCATTTTTTTTTCCAATCAACTTATCTATCATTTTTTTTGTACTTGAAAACATTGACAAGATATTTTATTTCTCTACCTAATCCCATGTGCTGCTGATCCCCAGATTTAGTCAACTGAGTGAAGAACAAGGAAAAAATGTGTTGCAAGACTTGGATTCTTCTTCCCATTACAATACGTTCAACTAGAATTAGACTACGCAGATGATTGATGATAAAAAAAGGCAATACAAATGACTTTTGTAGTGCTTGATCTAGCTAGGGTTTGTACAGCTTGATCTAGCCAGGGTTGGATAAGCATGCCAAAACGATACCTTAAATTCAAAGGCCCAAACTACTGAATGAAAGCACTCCACAAATTTCTCAACAAAAAAGAGCAGCTCCACAAATGTTCCTTCCCCTTCCTAACCTTCTGATGAGTGATGACCTTCAACCAAGCAAGAACTACCTACCAAACAAACCAACCTTAAATCTCTACAACTAAAAAGCCCCACTTGTTATCGTCTTAGTTAGCAAAATCACCCCGCCCCTCTCGTAATCGCCCCGCTCCTAATCCCCCCGCACTAAACGCCAGCGCACACGAGATGCCCGCACACGACGGTTTCCCTCCCCACGCCGCCCAGCTCCGCGACGGTTTTCTTACTCCCGCCGCCCAGCTCCCCACCCCGCCCAGCTCCGGCGTGTCCCGCCTCCCGGCGCAGTACATCCAGACACCTGAGAACCGCCCGACCCCCTCGCCCTCCCCCGTTGCCGCCGCGCTCTCGGTGCCGGTAGTTGACCTCTCGTCCTCCACCGCCGCCGACGCCGTCTGCGCCGCGTGCACGGACTGGGGCGCCTTCCACGTGGTCGGCCACGGCGTGCCGGGGGAGCTGCTCGATGCGGTGCGCGAGGCCGGGCTCGCCTTCTTCCGCGCGCCCATGGGGGACAAGCTCCGGTTCGCCTGCGACCCGGCCAGGGGCGCCGCCGCGGAAGGGTACGGCAGCCGCATGCTCGCTAACGACGACTCCGTGCTCGATTGGCGCGATTACTTCGACCACCACACGCTTCCAGAGTCCCGCCTTGATCCCGCCCACTGGCCCGACTTCGTCCCCGGTTACAGGTGATTCATGAAAATCCTGCCTGTCTGTTCAGGCCATCTCCGGTTTAGTCACGAATTGCTACGAGTGCAGGTCTGTTCATGAAAAAAATCATACAGGAATGAGAGGGTAGAGTTGCTAAGCATAATACATGTAGGGAATTTATGCTCAGATGTGGAGACAAGTAGAAAGTGGTTTGGGGATCATTGTGCTGTCTTCATTTAAATTGTCTCTGTCGTGATCTTGAGATTCAGGTCATGGCACAGCCTAGAGGACCAACTGACCAAGACTTGCTAAAGCACAGAGGATGTTTAGTTTTCTGATTTTAAATTTTGAACTTCTATCCAAATATAGCCGCTTTAGTGTGACACCCTTGTATTGGTTTCTTTGATAGCATACTAGATAGTGCTGATGAGTATGCTATTACAGTCTGGAGAATCTAACTGTATGCTCCTGCATCATTATATGAAATCTATGAGTGATCATCTTGTACTAAGAATAAAATATTTAAGCATCCTGTTTCCATACCAGTCCATATTCAGCATGTTACTTTTTTCTGTAACACAGGAGCTAACACCATGTACTTTTTACAGGGATACTATTGCAAAATACAGCAACAGCATGAAGGATCTTGCTCAAAAGTTGCTGTGCATCATCTCAGAAAATCTGAACCTACCACCATCTTATATACAAGAGGCGGTTGGAGAAGTTTACCAGAATATTACTATTAGCTACTATTCTCCTTGTCCACAACCTGATCTTGCTCTTGGGTTACAATCTCATTCTGATATGGGCGCAATAACACTTCTGATACAAGATGATGTTGGTGGGCTCGAGGTATTGAAGGATGGAATGTGGATACCTGTGCCTGCTTTGCGTGATGGCATCCTTGTGATTCTGGCTGATCAGACAGAGGTAATGTACCTTAATCTACGCACATAGCTCCGCAACTCGATCGCTGCCTAGCTCCACGCACATAGTTCTCCGCACCCGCCATCGCTCCCCGCGCCGTCGCCCTCAACGTCGCCCTCTCCGACCTAGGGTTTGGGGTCATCGTGAGGCGGCACCGGTGGTGGCTACCCAGAAATCGACAACGCACTGCCGGCGCAGGAGGTGGTGTTGCTGGCCGGCGAGGCGGTGGTGGCGACCGCGGTGGCCCTGGCGCGGCTGCTCGCGGAGGAGGTCCCGGAGGGCGCAGCGCGGGGCCGCTGCTCGGGAAGAAGGCGGCTGCGGAGGACACGGCCGGAGCTGTGGTAGAAGCTCGACGCTGAGTGGAACTCCACGGAGACGGCAGCAGCATTCAGAGCCTCGTCTTTGTTGGCCTTCTCTACCGAGTGCTAGGCTGCTAGCGAGGTATATATGCCATCTCTTCTCCCTTCCTGATGTGTGAAACTGAATCTTCTCTCCAAAGTGGATCCGTGCTCTCCTTGGGTGTTAGGTTGTCTCATGTAGATTCAGATCAGGTTGCAATGATTAAATCAATGGTTTAATCTATCAGCTGGAACTGGAATAGCTAGCAGCAGGAGGAGGATATTGCAGGCCACAACACTGATTTAGGACGATGCCTTGCTATCCGCTAAGCAGGTTGGTTTCACAAAGTATTTTTGACTGAAATTTCACTTGATGCAAAACCAGGATCATTAAGTGTCAGCTATATAGTTTCATTTTCTACCAATCATAAAAGTTCAATTTTTGAATCTAATTGGAAAACATACATAATTGTCTATTTTACCATAGCAGCCCCTCTGTCTATATTCCAAACAAATAGGAAGCAAACTTGATTTCTAGAGCAGAGAGTTGTTCGATTCATGTGAGTAAAGCCTTTATAATAAGCTCATGTGATTTACCTTCGAGGAGGACGTCCAGGACGCCATCCTCATTCACGGCCGCAGTGACAGGCAACTACGAGGAGTTGTCAGTCTCCAACATATTCTTCTTAGCTGTGACAAATCAGGCGGCAGATGCTATCGTCTAAGTTCGTGCGGTTGTTAGCGTGCTTCACATCATTCATTCTAAGTAAGTTTCGCCGCCATCCCCCTTTTGTTTGAAGCCAATCCAGCCATGTGTTTTCATACTTCGATCGGTCAACAATAACGATGCAAAGAGACATGTAATCTTAAGAAGAGATGCCCAGACTGAATCCACAGTTTGTTCAGAGCTCTGAGATGCCCAAGTAAATTCAGAGTCTTATATTCAATAGATGTTTAAATAGCTACAAAGATATGCCTCATCATATTCAAAGTAGTACAGATTAACTATGAGTATATTGTTAACTGAATTGAAGAGTTTATGCCTTTCCATTCAAAAAAAGTAAAAAGAATATTTCTGAATTTTAATCTCTAAATCTGCAGAACAACCCTACTCTTCTGTTGTGATTTTCTTAGGTAAATAGTTCAAGGTCGACGTTCACAACGTGCTTGACATCGTTAATCTCTTTAAGTGTAGCTGCCATTGCCCTTTTGTTTTAATCCCAAATACAAATAGATGTTCAAGTGTGTTTTTTCAGACTGATTGGTTGTCTGTTGCAGTTCAGAAAATTAAGTTGTGCAAAAGATTTAGTTTTTCACCATCAGTCATCAGAAATTCATAATTCACATCTAAATAAATAGGATTCAGAATAACTTTTTGAGAAATAAATAGATTTGGAAATGTTGGCTTCACACAAAGTGCCTGAGAAAATGGCTTGACAGAATTTGGAAATGTTGGCTTCACCCAAGTGCCAGAGAAAATGCCTTGATGGAACATATGATTTATAAGACTGAATTGATTCATAGAAGTGAGAAGTATACTTTCTTAAACTAAAATAACTAAATTTATTAAACTAATACTTTTATTGGGCAGCAAACAAACTAATTTTCATAGTCTTAAAACTAAAAATATTTTAGGCCAGTAGATAAAGCAGCTAACCTGTGCCAGTCTTGCTTAGCTGAATTGAGCTTTTCAGGAACTTCACAACAGGAGCCTCATCGGCCCTGTTCGGCAGGCTGTTTTTTTTTGCTTATAAGCCGGCTGTGGCTGATTTGCTGTGAGAGAAAAACACTGTTCCACGGCTGATAAGCCGTGCTGATAAGCTCAACCGAACAGGGGGATCATTACCATCTGCATGATTCCAAGCAGAACCATCAAAAGAGAACTAAAGATATTGTTTTCTTGATGATCGGCCAGTTTGGCTGAGATATTTATTCAAGGTTCTGTGCGTGCTTGGATGTTTGTCATTGTATTTCTTTTTCACCTCCTTCAAATTATTGCTTGGGCATTAGAATTTGAGAATAAGTAATCTGAATAAAAATAGTACTTGAATGCATCAGTAACTCTGGAGTGATTATTTGATGGCAGAGATAGAATAGAACACATGTGTTGGTCCTAAATTGTAGCTCATATGGGTGTGGTCTGATGGTCTAAGGAACAGGTAGATTAGAAGCAATTGTGGGTTGTTTCAACAGAAAATAGGGGCTCTCCTGCACCATTGGGTGACAATGCTAACACTACTAATTGAGGTAACCAAAATAGAAGGGCAATTATTATATTCACTTTGTAGTATTGTTTATATTATATAAATGATAATCGATAGTATATGGATGTAACACTGCAGGATATGATGCTGGTGAACGCAAGAGAGAAAGAGATAAGGCTCGATGGCTCGCAATGTCTCATGAGAAAAAGGACAAAAGAAATAAAAAACGATGAGAAGCATATAAAAGAAAAAAAAACGAGCAACAACTACATAGCGAAACTACCAATGGTTATATAGTAGAAACATAGGTGAATAATGATATAGATATTTACTATTGATGTTTCTCATATGTGCTGTGTCAATTGGTAGATGGTCATCATGCATCAAATAAGGAAAATATGGATCCTATTGAAACAGATGATTTGGTTGCATAGGAATGATTTGCTCTATGGAAACAAGACTGATGATGTATCCAATTAGTTATTAGGTAATTAAATTATTGTTAATATGCATCAACAATACCGATGATGAACTGTTTCTTTTTCATATGTGTTAACCAGCGAATACTTGTTAGGTTGTTATGGATTTTTGAACCCGTAGCAACGCACGGGCATCTACCTAGCAAAAAGAAAAGAAACGAAAAGAAAAGAAAAGAAAATTGGTTCGGGCCAAATCTGCCATGCCATGCTATTAGCTTCGGAAGTCCTCGCGCACGTTTATTGATGGATGGTTGCGGTGGTAGACGTTTGACGTACGCATGAGGTCATTGGAAGCATCGGGTTGGTCAAAAAATAATTTTAGTTCCACACACGCCTACCAGCTCCGTCTTGAATCAACTGCAGCTGGCGACTGGCGTGGTGGAGTCGAAAGTCCAAGTCCACCTGGGTGTTAGGAGAAGATGTCCGGAAATCTCGCTGCAAACTAAAGTGCCAGCACGCAATGAGTGCACAGAACCTGACAAAACCTTTTCCCACTAATTGGAATTGGATCCGAAATTCATTTCTAGGACAAAGAAAAGGACTCAACCTAATCCTCACCTGCCCAAACCCAAGTATGGTATTTTAGGGCGAGTACACTTATGTCCTTGAGGTCTCGTATAGGTCATTTCGTTATGTGCTATGTAGCATCTTTTTTTTTTTGAACGGTTCTATGTAGCATCTTTTATGATGTGAAGGAGAAAGAGACTGCTGTTTCGAAAAGCAACCATCTCATATGCTAAAATTTTATACTATGAGACAAATTTAAACTCCATATATGTTCTAAAAAGTGTGCATCTCATTTTTGAGGGAGTTAACAAATCCCGAGTAAAAATCGATCAAATACATATAAAAGGTACTAATAGTTATGAAACTGAATAGGTATCACTAAACTAATCATGCAATATATTTTTAGAGTAAACTTATTTCAAAATGTTTATTCTATTTTCTATAAATTAGTTAAATTTAAAATTGATTGACTCCTTGAAAACAAGACATGCACTCTTTTTAGGACAGAGGGATAGCGCACTGATTCATATTTGTAATCTACAAACTGAGGACTTTTGGTGTTATATGAGTTGTCCATGAAATCATCTTTAGGTTGTGCACTCACTAATTTATATTTTTTTATCCACAAATTAAAGAATTGTGGTATTATGAGTTTCCATTAAATCAATATACCTGCTATTAAGAAGGTTGCATCACGCGTGCGACCCTTTGTTCGTCTGAAACTCCAAATAGTTGTCTACGGAGTATGTTAGGAGGCATCTAGATTCTACATGTTGTTTTTGCATGAAAGCTCATACTGCCTTACTCGGCAGTAGACTGCTAAAAACACTGCAGAATTTTGGCAATTTTCTTTTTTGACTTGTGGACATGAAATTAGGCAACAAAGGCAAACAAGTTGGGTCTGTTAGCCGGATCTTTCAAGAGCGGACGGCGAGGCATAATGACAAGCATTAGCTTTTAGCTTTGGCATAAGAAATTTCACGATTAGCAAAGCCAGAGTTTTAGTAAAGCGGATGAAGAATAAAGGCGCATGCAAGCACACTAAGGCCCTGTTTAGTTCTCACTCAAAATCTTCACAGTCCATCCCATCGAATGTTTGACACATTCATGAGCATTAAATATAGATTAAAAAATAATTAATTATACAGTTTGTTTGTATTTTACAAGACGAATCTTTTAAGCCTAATTAGTCCATGAGTGAACACTAATTACTATAGTTCACATATGCTACAGTACCCTGAAAATTTTACAGCCCTAAACTAAACATGCCCTAAGCCAAAAGAAAAGAAAAAAGAACAAAGAATCATTGTGTTTTTTAATTAAAGAAGGCAGGTCATTAGACTCTAAATTAGATGTTCAATTGCTCGCGTAGTGCGCCGAAAGCATTGACGAGTTGGAGGCACGAGTAAAGATGGTCATCGGGCCAGCCCGGTCCTGCACGGCCCGGGCACAAGGTAGGCACGGCCCGAAGGCTATCGGGCCGGCACGACCCGACGTGCCTCTTGGGCCGTGCCTTAACGGGCCTCGTGCTTCGTTTTCAGCCCAGGCACAGCCCTTCGGGCCAAAAAACGTGTCGTGCCGCCCGAGCAGCCCGGTCGCAAATTTTGACAAGTTCACAGAATCATAATCACAGTTCACAAGTTTACAAAATTCATAGAATTCACAGAATTCACAACCAGAGTCCAGAGATAAGATGTAAATAAAAGATAATAATATTGAGTTGTTTGTGCAATGTTGTCTCATTAAAAACCTTTGTAGGTAAAACTCACCCTTGTGAGAAACCCTACAAAGAAAAAGAGTACAACACAACTCATAAGTTCATAGGTTCACAAAGTTAAAGAGTACAACACAATCATACAAATAATGAGAGATCACTCTCAAGGCTCTCACAACTCTCACAAATTCATCAAGTGCCAAAAGCAGAAGCCACAGAAGGAGTCCCAGTCTCACAAAAGGAGGTCCATGGCTTGGTTATCCATCATGCTGCAAAAGAGTAGAGCTCATAAGTGCTGCTAGAAAGAGAAGGCACAGATTCACTGTAAAGAATCACAAGTTCACAACTCACATTTCATCAAGTGTGTAAGGTCCAAATAGGCTAGAGGGGGGGTGAATAGCCTAATAAAAACTTTCTACACAAATTACTTAACCACAAGTTAGTATAAAAGGTGGCGAAGCAAAATGCACTAGCACTAACTAATTAAGCAAGCCACCTACACAAGTCTAGTTCAAGGCTATCCACTAAACACAACAACAACAAACTAGAAATAAGAAGTAATACAAGAGAAGAGCTTCGAGAGATTATACCGTCGTGTAGAGATAAGAAGTACCAATCAATCAATCACACAAGAGAAGTCCTCGGGAAGAGAATTGACACAAGATTTTATCCCGAGGTTCACTTGCTTCCCGGCAAGCTACTCCTCGTTGTGGCGATGCACCCACTTGTCGGTTCGCGAGCTAATCGACTATCAAGAGTCGAGCCCTCGGCGGGCGCCGCACAACCGCACACAAGATGGGGATCCTCCAAGCCACGAGCTCCACTAGAGTATCCAATTTGCGAACTCCCGCGGGGAAGGATCAAGAACCCCTTACAACACTTGGTGAAGGCTCCAACAATCTCCAATTGCGAGCTCAATCACCTCCGCTGCTCCAAGCCGTCTACCGTGTCGGGAAACACGGAAGAGTAACAAGAAATCCGCAGCAACTCGAAGATCAAGTGCCTCTAGAATGCAACTCTCAAGCAATGCACTTGAATCTCACTCAATCTCACTCAAGATGTGCAATCAATCAAGGAGATGAGTGGAGGGGTTGTTCTCTAGCTCAAAGGATGTCTCTAGGTCTCAAAATGTGCAAGAGATACCCTCAAACCCCGGCCACCATCTATTTATAACGAAGGGGTACGCAGCTAGCCGTTAGAAACGACGCAGCAGAAATCGCGCTGCACCGGACGCGCCGGTCCGGGTGACCGGACGCGTCCGGTCACTACGCGACAGACGAGAATAGTGCCGTTCGAACTAGCCGTTACCGTTGACCGGACGCGCTCGACCGAGCGACCGGACGCGCTGGTCACGACCGGACGGGCCGGTCCCGTGACCCACCGGACGCGCCGGTCAACACCGAGCCGCGCACTGCAAAACAACCACCGGACGCGCTGAAGAACGGACCGGACGCCACAGTGCCCGCGTCCGGTGGGAGTCCAGTAAGCTCCCTGGAAGACCGGACGCGTCCGGTGACCTATGACCGGACGCGCACCGCGTCCGGTGATCCTCGTGAACCGCTGTTCGCCTGACCGGACGCGCCGGTCGTACAGTGACCGCGTCCGGTGCAGCGTCCGGTGCAGCGTCCGGTGCACGCAGTGACCTCCGTTCGCCTTCGTTTCTTTTCCAACTTTCGGCGCAATAGAAAATAGGCATTTCACTTCTCCAAAAAGCGCCGAATCCCGCCTCGCAAGCTCGGCGGGAGGGAGAGAGGAACCCAAACCCCTCTCTACCACTAAAACACCACCGCCTTCGCAAAAGTGCCAACACCAACAAGTGATCACCACCTTGTGCTCGTGTGTTAGCATTTTCACAAACATTTTCCAAGGCGTTATATTAGCTCTTTACTAGATCCTTAATGCATATGCTCAAGACATTGATCTAGTGGCACTTGATTCCCGAGCTAACCGTGATTGCCCCTCTTGATAGTCGGCTAAGTATCCTAAACCCGGTCAATCACTTCTCTACACATCTTAGACCGGCAAAAGGAAAAACCCTATGATTATACCTTTGCCTTGCGCTCTTAGATCCTTCTCTTCCACTTGAACATCAAGTCCACCACTTTAAGTGCATCTCCACCATGATCTACATTTCATGTATATGCACCATCTCTTTGTGACCTTGTGGCTACCACTCCTTGCCACGTCCACCTTCATCACATGTGTTGCTTATGCCTAGCTTAATCACACTTGATACAATAGCATTAGCAACTTGGTGTCATTAATTACCAAAACCAAACTTGGGCTTTCAATCTCCCCCTTTTTGGTAATTGATGACAACCATCACAAAGATATGAAATGAATTCAATTTTCAATTTCGATAGTATTAGCTCCGCCTACATATGTGCTTCCATGAGTTTGGTTCAATTTTGCACATATGTATGGATTTGAGATTTGGGAGAGTTACTACTATCAAATTAATGCTAAGGTATATAGAATGGACCTTTGAAGCGTGATACCAATCGGAGTTGCCTTTATATACCATCCTTAGCATCGATGTAGCTAGACACCACTTGTAATACCTCACTTGTAAAGATCACAAACACTAAAATACCCCGTGAGATCAACATTATAAGCAAAGGTGTCTAGATACCACTTTAAAAAGCTACTCTTAACAAATCATCATTCAAGTTCTAATTCTAGCAATCACCACACAAGTATGAATATGAATTTAAGCTTTACAATGCAACAAAACATCATGTTAGTGCACATACAAATGCAACAACTAATTCATGAGCTTGCTCCCCCTATTTGTGTGCTCAAATTTAATTGATTCCTTTCCAAAGTCTTATCTTATGCTTTCTCTCCTTCTTAGTAACTTTTTCTCTCCCCTCTTATTATATCTTTCTCCCCCTTGGTGACTTTTCTATCTTTGTGACTTTTCTCTCCCCCTTTGTCAACAATCACCAAAAAGGTGCCAATTTTAGTGAGAGTTAAGTCAATCAATATGAGGGAGTCCAAATTATGGTTCAATCTAGATCACTTGCCTAGAATATGTAATTCGGTTTGATCCAAGGACAAGCTTCTTCACACCTCATAAAGTATAAGGGTTATCTTGACCATGTTGAATTACACATCATGAGCTCATTTTCTAGATTCAACACTAGGTTTGCAAGCCCACAAACATGTCATATGCTACCACTAGATCAATCAAACATAGAAGCAATAGTGGTACCATATATACATTAAAATCATTTGATTTTCATGAATGAGCCTATTTGTCATGCAAATATGTCTATATGTTCTAACCATGTCCTTAGCAAAGTATGGATGATATGCCAAACAACTTTACCTTGCTATGTCGGAGGAGAGGCATGTCATATAAGAATGTGGGGGTGCACTCATTTCAAGTTGGAGAAGTCAAGTATGTTCAATTCATTCTTCAACTTATAAAATCTCTTCTCATCAAGTGGCTTTGTGAATATGTCGGCTAGTTGATCTTCGGTGCCAATGCTCTCAATGCTAATATCACCCTTTTGTTGATGGTCTCTTATGAAGTGATGCCTTATGTCAATGTGCTTTGTTCTTGAATGTTGAACCGGATTTTGAGTCATCTTGATAGCACTTTCATTGTCACAAAACAATGGCACATTCTTGAACTTGATTCCAAAGTCATTCAAGGTGGCCTTCATCCAAAGCAATTGTGCACAACAACTACCGGCACTAATGTATTCGGCCTCGGCGGTAGAAAGTGCAACGCTATTTTGTTTCTTTGATGACCATGAAACAAGAGACCTTCCAATCAATTGACAAGTGCCACTTGTGCTCATTCTATCAATCTTGCATCCACCATAGTCGGAGTCCGAATATCCAATCAACTCAAAATTAGACCCCTTTGGAAACCATAATCCAACATCATGAGTGCCCTTAAGATATCTCAATATCCTCTTGGTTGCTTTCAAATGACTTTCTCTAGGTGAAGCTTGATATCTTGCACACTTGCACACACTAAACATCACATCCGGCCTAGAAGCGGTGACATAGAGCAAACTTCCAATCATAGACCGGTATTGCTTTTGATCTACCATGTTACCACTATCATCAATACCCAATTGATCATTTGTGCCCATTGGTGTACTCATTGACTTAGCATCTTGCAATCCAAACTTCTTGATCATGTCCTTGATGTACTTGCCTTGACTTACAAAAGTGCCATTCTTCATTTGCTTGATTTGAAGTCCAAGGAAGTAACTAAGCTCTCCAATCATAGACATCTCAAACTCATTTGCCATCATATTTCCAAATTCTTCACAAAAATCTTGATTGGTTGATCCAAAGATAATGTCATCCACATAGATTTGCAACACAAACAAGTCATTTCCAATTTTCTTGGTGAAGAGAGTGGTGTCAACCTTTCCCATCTTGAATCCTTTAGAGAGAAGAAAGTCCCTCAATCTCTCATACCATGCTCTAGGTGCTTGTTTCAAACCATACAATGCCTTCTTGAGCTTGTAAACATGGTTGGGCTTCTTGTCATTTTCAAAACCGGGAGGTTGCTCAACATAAACTTCTTCATTGATGTAACCATTAAGAAATGCACTCTTGACATCCATTTGATAGAGCTTGATGTTGTGTGCACAAGCATATGCTAATAAGATTCTAATAGCCTCCAATCTTGCAACCGGTGCATATGTTTCTCCAAAGTCAAGACCCTCAACTTGAGTGTATCCTTGTGCTACTAATCTTGCTTTGTTCCTCACAACCATTCCATCTTGATCTTGCTTGTTTCTAAAGACCCACTTAGTACCAATCACATTATAGTTCTTCGGCCTTTCAACAAGTTCCCAAACTTGATTTCTAGTGAAATTGTTTAGCTCTTCATGCATGGCATTTACCCAATCGGAATCTTTCAATGCATCTTCTATTTTCTTAGGTTCTTCAAGTGACACAAATGAGTAGTGCTCACAAAAAGATGCTAATCTTGATCTAGTTTGAACACCACTTTGAATTCCACCAATGATTTGATCCAATGGATGATCTCTTGCAATACTAGTAGGTTGGAGTATTGGGAGTTGATTGCTTCCACTAGCTTGACCTTGATCTTGCACTTCATCATGAGAACCACTAGAGCTTGCTTGATTTGTATCAATTTGCACACTTTGGTTGATCACATGAATATCATCATCATCAACTTGCCTTGGCCTAACATCACCAATGTCCATGTTCTTCATTGCATTTGACAATTGATCTCCTCTCACATCATCAAGATTTTGATCTTCATTTTGAGAACCTTGGGTTTCATCAAACTCAACATCATGAACTTCTTCCAATGTGCCATTAGTGAGATTCCAAACTCTATATGCTTTGCTTGTGGTAGAATAACCAAGTAAGAACCCTTCATCACATTTCTTTTCAAACTTGCTCAATCTAGTGCCTTTCTTGAGAATATAGCATTTGCAACCAAACACTCTAAAGTATGCAATGTTGGGCTTTCTTCCATTCAATAGCTCATATGGTGTCTTTCCAAGCTTTCCATGGCAATAGAGACGGTTGCTACAATAGCAAGCCGTGTTAATGGCTTCACTCCAAAATGAATGACTCACATTGTATTCACTAAGCATTGATCTAGCCATGTCAATCAAAGTTCTATTCTTTCTTTCAACTACACCGTTGGATTGAGGAGTGTATGTTGGTGAGAATTGATGTCCAATACCAAGATCATCACATAAATCTTCAATTCTTGTGTTCTTGAACTCACTACCATTGTCACTTCTAATCTTCTTGATGGTAGTCTCAAACTCATTTTGCACTCTCTTGACAAAAGACTTGAATAGATCATAAACATCACTCTTGTCATAGAGAAAGAACACCCAAGTGTATCTAGTATAGTCATCAACAATCACAAAACCATACTTGTTTCCACCAATACTAGTGTATGTTGTTGGCCCAAACAAGTCCATGTGCAATAGCTCAAATGCCTTTGATGTGCTCATTTCACTCTTACTAGGATGTTTATTTCCAACTTGTTTGCCGGCTTGACAAGCACTACATGGTTTATCCTTTTCAAAAGTCACATCTTTCAAGCCTCTAACTAAGTCATGCCTCAAAAGTTTGTTCAATTGTTTCATTCCAACATGACCAAGCCTTCTATGCCATAACCAACCCATACTAGATTTGCTAAGCAAGCATGATGTCAATTGTGTCTCACTATCATTGAAGTCAACCAAGTATAAGCTACCATGTCTAAACCCTTTGAATATCAAATTTGATCCATCAACACTTATGACTTCAACATCATCACTACCAAATATGCACTTGAAGCCAAGATCACAAAGTTGTGCCACCGACAAAAGATTGAAATCCAAGCTCTCAACTAGCAATACATTTGATATGCTCATGTCATTTGAGATAGCAATTTTACCAAGCCCCTTGACCTTGCCTTTCTTGTTGTTGCCGAAAGTGATAGCATCAAAACCACCATTTTGACTAGTATCAATTGATTTGAACATACAAGAATCTCCGGTCATATGTTGAGTGCACCCACTATCAAGCACCCAATGCCTTCCTCCGGCTTTGTAATTGACCTACAAGATAAGATCAATTCTTTTTAGGTACCCAAACTTGTTTGGGTCCTCCAAGGTTAGTGACCAAGCTCTTTGGTACCCAAATGGCTTTCTTCTTTGAGCCCATCCATGGTGCACCAATGAACTTAGCATGAACACCATTTGTACCCTTGGTAAGTATATAGAATGAATCAAACTTGATTGAGGATACAATAGCATTTGATTTCTTGTTCATGCAATGTTGCTCTATGTGACCAACTTGCTTGCAACTTTTGCAATAGCTACCATTGTTCTTCACAAAACGAGTTTTGTGAGGAGCAAAAGCGGCCTTGCCTTTCTTGGGGTTATAGCCCAATCCCTCTTTGTAGAGAGAAGCTCTTTGGCTACCCAAGCACATAAGCAAGCGGTCCTCACCACCATAAGCCTTAGCTAAAGTGTGATTGAGCTCTTTTACCTCCTTCTTGAGATTTTCATTCTCAACTATAAGTGTGGAGTCACAAGTGAAACCATCACTACTAGATGAGGATGATGTAGATGAGCTACATGAAGGGTTAGTGGGAGCAACAACAATAGGCTTATGACAAGATTCATCAATTATATCACAAGATATGCCTTTGTTGCAAGTTTTAGCTTTCTCAACATTAGTTGGCATGTTTTCACATTTTTCAACTAGAGAGGAATGAGCTTCTTCAAGCTTAGTGTGAGACTTTTGAAGTTTCTTATGGTCTACCTTTAGACTCTCATAAGATGCTCTAAGCTCATCAAGTTCTTGCATAAGGTTTTTCTTTTCCTTAAGCAAGCCCTTGCATTCCTTTCTAGATTCTTTATAATGTTGAGTGCAATCTTCTAGCATAGTGATTAGTTCATCTTTAGTGAATTCTTCTTCATCACTATCACTATCACTATCACTAGCATTATCATGATCACTCTTATTATCGGATGATACCTTAGTGGCCTTAGCCATGAAGCACGATGGAGTGTCGAAGAGGGAGACCTTCTCTTGGATAGCAATGCTAGCATGTCCCTTCTTCTTGCTCTTGTAGTCATTCTCATCATCACTTGATGAGTCATCACTATCCCATGTAGCAACATGAGAATCATTCTTCTTCTTATGAGAGCTCTCCTTCTTTTCTTGCTTCTTCTTTTGCTTCTTCCTCTCCTTCTTGATAGCACCTTCATCATCACTATCATAAGGACACTTTGCAATGAGATGATCCTTACTATGGCATCTAAAGCATCTCATGGTATGCTCATTCTTCTTAGATGAGTTCTTCCTCCTTCTTGCACGATAGCCCTTCTTCTTCATGAATTTGCCAAATTGCTTGACAAAGAGAGCCATCTTCTCATCAATGTCATCACTATCACAAGAGCTTGAGTCTTCTTCACTTGATGATTCAATCTTGGATTTGCCCTTGGATGTGGTGGCTTTGAATGCCACACTCTTCTTCTTCTCATCATCTTTCTTCTCATTCTCCTTCTTCTTCTTCTTGACCAACTCATCCTTCTCATCATCTTCTCTATATGAATCATCGGTCATCACTTCTTGAAATATTTGTTGAGGAGTTGAATCCTTCAATGTAGTCCTCACTAGCACGGTGATCAATGTATCAAATCTCTTGGGCAAGCTTCTCAAGAACTTCATAGAGAATTGGTTGTCCTTGACTTCCTCACCAAGTGCCTTGAGTTCATTGACAATGACTTGCAATCTATGGAACATTTCCGGTACACTCTCATCATCTTGCATCTTGAAGCTTGAAAATTTTTCTTGCAAGATATATGCTTTAGCGGTCTTTGTGCCTTCGGTGCCCTCAAATGTTTCTTCTAGCTTGGCCCAAGCATCATGTGCAACTTCTATGTTCTTCACTTGCTCAAATGTCTTGTCATCTAATGCCTCATGAAGAGCACTAATGGCAATATCATTGCATTGGAGTTTCTTCTCTTCCACCGGTGTAGGTGCCTCCGGATTAGCAACCTCAAATTTTGTTTCAGTGACCTTCCACACTTCTCTATTGATTGACTTGAGGTGTGCGGTCATCTTAACCTTCCAATAAGCATAATTTGTGCCATCAAAGTGAGGTGCCTTCTTGGTGTTGTTGATGTGCAAACTTAATTGAGCCATTTCTTCTTCACCGTAGGTTGTTAAGCCTCAAATAAACGGTGCCTCGGCTCCGATACCACTTGTAAGGTCCAAATAGGCTAGAGGGGGGGTGAATAGCCTAATAAAAACTTTCTACACAAATTACTTAACCACAAGTTAGTATAAAAGGTGGCGAAGCAAAATGCACTAGCACTAACTAATTAAGCAAGCCACCTACACAAGTCTAGTTCAAGGCTATCCACTAAACACAACAACAACAAACTAGAAATAAGAAGTAATACAAGAGAAGAGCTTCGAGAGATTATACCGTCGTGTAGAGATAAGAAGTACCAATCAATCAATCACACAAGAGAAGTCCTCGGGAAGAGAATTGACACAAGATTTTATCCCGAGGTTCACTTGCTTCCCGGCAAGCTACTCCTCGTTGTGGCGATGCACCCACTTGTCGGTTCGCGAGCTAATCGACTATCAAGAGTCGAGCCCTCGGCGGGCGCCGCACAACCGCACACAAGATGGGGATCCTCCAAGCCACGAGCTCCACTAGAGTATCCAATTTGCGAACTCCCGCGGGGAAGGATCAAGAACCCCTTACAACACTTGGTGAAGGCTCCAACAATCTCCAATTGCGAGCTCAATCACCTCCGCTGCTCCAAGCCGTTTACCGTGTCGGGAAACACGGAAGAGTAACAAGAAATCCGCAGCAACTCGAAGATCAAGTGCCTCTAGAATGCAACTCTCAAGCAATGCACTTGAATCTCACTCAATCTCACTCAAGATGTGCAATCAATCAAGGAGATGAGTGGAGGGGTTGTTCTCTAGCTCAAAGGATGTCTCTAGGTCTCAAAATGTGCAAGAGATACCCTCAAACCCCGGCCACCATCTATTTATAACGAAGGGGTACGCAGCTAGCCGTTAGAAACGACGCAGCAGAAATCGCGCTGCACCGGACGCGCCGGTCCGGGTGACCGGACGCGTCCGGTCACTACGCGACAGACGAGAATAGTGCCGTTCGAACTAGCCGTTACCGTTGACCGGACGCGCTCGACCGAGCGACCGGACGCGCTGGTCACGACCGGACGGGCCGGTCCCGTGACCCACCGGACGCGCCGGTCAACACCGAGCCGCGCACTGCAAAACAACCACCGGACGCGCTGAAGAACGGACCGGACGCCACAGTGCCCGCGTCCGGTGGGAGTCCAGTAAGCTCCCTGGAAGACCGGACGCGTCCGGTGACCTATGACCGGACGCGCACCGCGTCCGGTGATCCTCGTGAACCGCTGTTCGCCTGACCGGACGCGCCGGTCGTACAGTGACCGCGTCCGGTGCAGCGTCCGGTGCAGCGTCCGGTGCACGCAGTGACCTCCGTTCGCCTTCGTTTCTTTTCCAACTTTCGGCGCAATAGAAAATGGGCATTTCACTTCTCCAAAAAGCGCCGAATCCCGCCTCGCAAGCTCGGCGGGAGGGAGAGAGGAACCCAAACCCCTCTCTACCACTAAAACACCACCGCCTTCGCAAAAGTGCCAACACCAACAAGTGATCACCACCTTGTGCTCGTGTGTTAGCATTTTCACAAACATTTTCCAAGGCGTTATATTAGCTCTTTACTAGATCCTTAATGCATATGCTCAAGACATTGATCTAGTGGCACTTGATTCCCGAGCTAACCGTGATTGCCCCTCTTGATAGTCGGCTAAGTATCCTAAACCCGGTCAATCACTTCTCTACACATCTTAGACCGGCAAAAGGAAAAACCCTATGATTATACCTTTGCCTTGCGCTCTTAGATCCTTCTCTTCCACTTGAACATCAAGTCCACCACTTTAAGTGCATCTCCACCATGATCTACATTTCATGTATATGCACCATCTCTTTGTGACCTTGTGGCTACCACTCCTTGCCACGTCCACCTTCATCACATGTGTTGCTTATGCCTAGCTTAATCACACTTGATACAATAGCATTAGCAACTTGGTGTCATTAATTACCAAAACCAAACTTGGGCTTTCAAAGTGCCAGAAGAAGAAGCCACAGATTCAGAGGTAGTAGTGCTAGTAAAAGGGGTTCCAGTTGCATCTTCATCAAGGTAGAGGTTCTTGAACGACTCTTCCATGGCTTGGTTGTCGACGATGATGGCATCATGCTGCAGTCTTCTATCTCCCAGCTCACAGTCCTTGATGCAAGCTAGCATCTCCACATGTTCTGGCAACAAGCGTCGCAGTCGCTCTTCAATGATCCTTCCTGTCAAGCTGAAAGTAGACTCCGAAGAAACAGTAGAAACTGGAACAAACATAATATCTCTAGCCATTATAGAAAGTACTAGAAAGGTTAGCTTGTGGTCACGCCACCACAGAAGTAAATCAAATTCTTCTTCATATGCAGTGACATTGTCACTGTCCAGATAAGCTGTTAACTCACAACCAACAACAGCAGCAGACAAAGATGGACTATTAGCAGGGGAAGGTCCAACAACACTAGATCCTCTAGGGCCTCCAAATATCATTCCCCATGAATGCTTCCTCTTACCTGCTTGTCTTGCTGGCTGTGTACTCTTCCTTTGAGTTCCAGCTGCACTATACTTAACCTCATTGATTAAACAACTTATACATGAATGCTTTCACATTAGCATAATAAGGATTGTAGTCAACACCTGTTTTCTCTTGCAATATTTGAAGAACATTAAATAAATCTCTCATTTTTCCTCTAGGATCAAGAATAAATGCAATTGAATAAAGCATAGATACTTCCTTCCAGTATTTAAGGAATTTAAGCTTCATAGGATATACAACAGCAAACAGATTCTGATCTTTTTCACATTCATGCAAATGAGTAATCGTTTCAATCATATGATGCAAAAAAAGTGGACTAGTTGGATAGTAAACACCAGATAGAACAACTGTGGCATCATAAAAAATTTCCAGGAACTCAAGTATCTTACCAGCAATATACCAATGCCTTGCAGTTAACAGAGTTTTTCTATAATTGGAATTAATGAACACAGAAAAAACATCCTGTATGGAAGCAAGTGTTTAAGCATAAGGTATGTAGCATTACATCTAATATCCATATCTAAGACAAACTTTCTAGGTCTAACACCTTGAGCAATGCAGTAATTCTTAAACATAGCAATTCTGTGATTAGAAGAATTCAAGAAGTTAATAACAGTTCTAAAATCCTCAATGTAAGGTTTGAACCTCTTTAAACTAGATTTCATAATCAAAATAATGATATGGCAAGTACAATGTTGATGAACAAGATTGTATATGCACTTATAAGGATTATCAGGCTCAGGTGCAGGCTCAGAACCCAAGTAACCAGCAAACATAGGAGTCAAAGTATCCATAGCCTTAGCATTAGATGATGCATTGTCCAAAGTAACAGCTAAAATCTTATCAAGCTAGCCAAACTCCTGAACCACAGAAGTAATTTTTTCAGCAATGTTCTCACCGGTATGCTTTACCTCAATCAACCTCAGCCCGATTACCTTTTTTTGTATCTCCAAGTCAGCTCTAACATAATGAGCCACAACACTAATGTAATCTTTCTTGGCATTCCCAGACCAAATGTCTGAGGTCAGAGAAACAGAGAAAGCACCAGGCAACACAGAATTCTTAAGAATGTTACGACGTTCAGTAAAAAGCTTAGAAAGATCTCTAGTCGTGCTCTGTCTACAGACAACTTGAAACCTAGGGTTATGAGCATGTTGAATGTACTCTTCAAAGGCATCTGTCTCACCTATACATAATGACATATCAAGCCTAGCAATCAAGCGACACAGTTCAAGTCTAGCAACATCAGGTTTATAGGTCCAGTTATGAACAGAACTATCAGGATTCAAAGCAAGCCTAGACTGAACCCTAGCATGTTGTTCAACTTTGGCCCTACAAGATTTCTGGTGCCTCTTCAAGTGACCAGTACCAGAAACAGATCTAGTAGACAAAGTACTTCTAGAGATTTTGCAGGTAGCCTTAGTGACAGTCGATACTCCATCCACATCCTCATAGATCTTCTCAAAATCTTCCCAGACATGAGATGTGCGCTTACCAAGAGGCTTACCATTACCAGCAGCAGCAACAGAAGGAGCAGAGCCGTTGGAGTTTGCCCCTCCACCATCTTCGCTGTCCAGGTCGATGGGAGCCGGAGCAACATGGCTGTCTCCAACATCGATCCCAAACACGACCCTCGCATTGTCACGAAGGTCGTCATCATCCTTGCCCTCGGGGTCTAGGCCAGGCAGACGATCACCATCGTCTGCGGCCATGGCCTCTCCAGCCTGGTTCCTCGACGGTGCAGGTGGCCGCCTGGCTCGCTCTACGCCACCACAGCTAGAGGACGAAGCATCGGCTACCGACCTGCAAAAGAGGAGGAGGACGAGGGAAACCAAGAGTCAGAGACGGATCAAAGAAATATAGAAGAGGTTAGGGTTAGGGTTCGAGCTCACCTGCGCAACCGGAGCCCGGCGCTGGAGAAGACGAGGACCCCGAGCCAAGGGAGAAGACAACTCCGTTAGCGAGGACGGCGAGCGGCGGAGGGACGAGATCTCACTTACTCACATGACCAGATCTAGAGGGTTGAGAATGAGAGCGAGGGGAAGGGAGGCGAGGCGGGGCCACCGGCGTCAGGGACGGCGGACCAGAGACG
This sequence comes from Saccharum spontaneum, assembly GCA_022457205.1. Classification (NCBI taxonomy): domain Eukaryota; kingdom Viridiplantae; phylum Streptophyta; class Magnoliopsida; order Poales; family Poaceae; genus Saccharum; species Saccharum spontaneum. The sequence goes on from CM039579.1 coordinate 28,287,559, forward strand.
GCGGACGAGGCGAGATCGGCGCGGCGAGGGCGAGAGGCGAAGCTTCACTGCTTGAGCCAGGCGAGAGCGAACAGCGAAGAGGACGAAAGCGGCACGACACGGGATAGGAAGTGAATGGATTAGGTTAGGGTTTGGGGGGCTCTCCCGGCTGCGCTCCTTTTATATGGAGCGGGGGCGCAAGTAGCAGTTGGGCTGGGCCGTTGGAAGGCCGGAGGAGGAGGGGAGGCAGGCTCGCTGTGGCTTCGGGCCGCTGTCGAGCTGTTTCCTTTTTCTCGGGCCAGGCCGTGCCAGCCCACAGGCTCAGAGGTTAGCCCAAGCACGGCCTGAGCTCCGGGCCGGGCCAGCCCGGGCCCGCGCGTCTTTAGGCCAGGCCGGGCTTGGGCCGGGTCAAAATCACGGGCCATGGGTCGGGCCGTCGTGCCTCGGGCTGCATGGAAATCTTTAGGCACGAGATGAGTCAAGTGATCGAGTTTGTATACTTTATGTTTTGACATTTCTTTATTATTATTACCATGACACCGAAAATACGTAGCGCCTGCCATTTCGTCAATCCTCTTGGGTTGTTGCCTGTTGACGAATTCTGTAGTGTGGGCGGAATTCTACAAAGGAGACCCAACTGAACGTGTTCATGGGCCAAGACAGAGAAGCAATAAAGCTAGTACCCATATTGTTGTCTTCTTTCTGCTGTTGGGGTTCGGATAAAGTCTACTTTTGGTCCCTCAACTATCGCGAAAGTCCGCTTTTGGTTCTTTAACTTCAAAATCGGACAAACAAGCTCCTCAACTTTTGAAACCGCGCAGATTTAGTCCCTCGACTGTTTTCTCTAGTGGTTCTACTACAGTAACCATGGGTTTGTTACCGTAAGCGCGCGAATTTATTTTGGCTAAATCTTTAAAAAATCATAGTAAATCACAGAAAATTCATAAAATAAAAAAATCTAATTTAGTTGGACTCCACATGAGTAGAGCTACACAGTGAATATATAATATGGTACGATTTCGTACAAAGTTTTTACTATGATTTTTCAAAGATTGAGCTGAAATAAATAAAAAAGAAAAAGGCAAAAACTTTGTACTAAAACATACTATATTATATATTCACTGGATAGCTCTACTCATGTGGAGTCCAACAAAATTAGATTTTCCAATTTATGAATTTTCTATGATTTACTATGATTTTTTAAAGATTTAGTAAAAATAAATCTGCGTGGTTACTGTAGCAAACCCGTGGTTACTGTAGTAACCACCGGACAATATAGCCGAGGGACTAAATCTGCGCGGTTTCAAAAGTTGAGGGGTTTGTTTATCCAGTTTTGGAGTTGAGGGACCAAAAGCGGACTTTCGCGATAGTTGGGGGATCAAAAGTAGACTTTTTCCTTCGGACTTCAGACTAGAAGATCATAAAATGAACAACTTTCAATCTGTCAAGTGAAAGCCACAGTAGCGACCATCGACTGCTACTATCATGCTGAACAACCAGAATCTGGTTGCATGACAAATGAACCTTCAATTTCAATTTTCAAGCACTTCAGTGTTCAGAGGAAAACTAAATAAATACCTATTGCTATTAGTGTTACTCCAATATACGGTAACACTGTCTGCTCGGTGCCATCATATTACAAACTAAAACCTAGCTCAACCCCTCGTGGAACAGGGCCAGGAATCTACGCAAGACCAGTGAATCTTACCCTGCTACAAAACCGTTTCCTGCATCAACTAGAGGTCCAATCACCCCTCAGAACCCTCCCTCAACTTCTCATCTGATTGTAGCTACAAAGAATTAGAGAAAGGTGAAAGGAACATGTGACCAAGCAGTCTCATACTACGCTGAGATGGCAAAACCCTGATGCCATCCTCGCTGACTGGTAGAATAAGCCTGGTTCAGGCTTTCAGTGAGCTGTGTCGCCTGTGTGCTAATTCTCCTCCTCTGCTTTGGCAGTCCAGTACGTCTTAACTGCCATGAGGACCTTCTCTGGGTTGAAGGGGCCATCCTCGTGGTCCATGATGCGGCTTTCCCACCGCATCCGCTTGGTTATTGCCTGGACTTTCGTGAGCACGTCAACTGTGTCACGGATGATAGCTGTGCCCTCGGGCCTTAATATCCTATCCATCTCCAAGAGGATGTCGGTTATATCACACCTGAAAAGTTTAGGAGAAAACATATCATGAGGACCTGTGTATTGTAAAAAAATGCCATATATTATGGATATTTCAGAGCTGAAACAATGCTCCCACACTTGCTAACAGAGGAGCTCATGTGAATAACCAAGGTCAGTTTCACAAGACATGAGAGTAGGGGCAGTGGTAGAAGTATAACAAATATGTCAGAAAAACATGCCAGGATAACAGTTAAAAACTAGAGTCCTGTGTTAAATGCAATATTAACAGTAAATTGTACAGCAGGACATGCAGTCATCAACTGAGCAAGGCTGAAGGCTATCTCACATTTAATTAGAGTAGAACATGTTGCACTGAGATGCCTAGCATAACCTCCACAATTACTTGGTGTCGAGAAAAATGATAAGCTGCTGAACAAAACTCAAATATCTTCTCATAATCATAAACCACTAAAAAATTATTTTGATAAAAGTAAGTGATGTCTTCCTTAAAAGGCTAAGGCAAACTATCAATTGATTATGATTTTCAAGGCTGACAAAATGATGGCCAAACAAAACAAAGGTAACAAGAAGACAGCAAACAGTAATGTCATGAACATGGCTAAAATAAAGAGTGAGGTGCAGAATTTCCTTACCTGTCTTGGTAGATGCTAAACAAATTGTCAGCATGCAAGAGGTCATAGGTTCTTGGATACGTTGAGAAAGCTTCACACCAATCCTGGTATGTGCCAATGAACCCTCGCTCGTATATTGCCCCAAGGGTGTCCCGGTCAGAGTTAACAGGGACGACATTCATCACCCACACAGGGTACTTTACTAAAGAAGCAGCGAACCCACCCATGTTTGCGTTCATGTCCATCACATTTCTGTATCTATTCTCTGATATGAGTATGGTGCGCTTGTAGTATGCCACCCTCTTCTCCCACAACTTCTTGTCCTCATCAAACTTCTTTGCATCCAATCCTGGAATCATGCCCCTTTTTATCCTGGGGGGAACTAAGAATGCCCTCTCTGGCCATTTCTCCACTGCTCCTCCCGCCACTTCTCCCTGGTTGCTTACTTCAGGCAATGGAATAACACAGGCTTCCATCTGTCTGTACCTGTATATGGAATGGAAAAGGAATAAGTAATAGACAACTAATTAGATCATCACACCTATTTTTATTGGTTAAGCGGTTTTATACCAAGCAGCATCAGGATTGTCACTCTTGCAGATATGGGGTGTCTTATATGTCTTCTTAATGTTGGAACACTCAAGGTGGTTCTTAGGCTTCTGCCAGATGGAGAGATCCCTCTTCTCAACCACCTTGTTCCAGCAAAGGCTCCTCGCGACATCCTCAATCTTGTCTTGCTCTTGCTTGAGGTCCTCCTTTGTCCTCTCCCACCCCGCGTGGTGCGTCTTCCAGTTGATTGGAGGACCCGAGAGAATCCAATATCCTCCTGGCCTTAGAATCCTATCGACTTCAGCAAGGTATAGTCCATCTAAAGGAAATTTGAGAACATCCACTAAGTCAGTTCATTTTCTACCCAAGGACAACTTGAAAAGTAGAAAAGATACACAGTGGATCAAATGGCAGAGGTATGAAGTATTCACCATGTGCATGCCAAGGAATCAGACAGCGAGAGCAATGTGCCATATCAAATGCCCTAGATGGGTAAGGCAACCGGTGCTTCCCCATCACACCAATGATGGCAGGGACACCTCTTTCCAGTGCGAATTGCACCTGAGCTTCATGCGTGTCTCTTGGCGCAAATGACATGGCAATGATGTTCCTCTTCAGCAAGTAAGCTCCCCAACTAGCAACCTTCAACAACAAAAGCATCAGCACTATCACAACGCACAACTACAACCTAAACCCAAGGCATTCTTCCACTTACCCCACAACCCGTGTCAACAGCCGTCCTGATCTTTCCATCCGATAATGAGATTAGCTTATCGATATCATCTATGTAAGCATCAGCACCACGCGGGAACATAGTGCCACCACCAGGGAACTTGAACTTATCGCCCTCAACCTGGATCCAGTTCTGCACTGCTTTTTCAATGCTGAGCTCCTTGTGGGGGATGTTGTTGAAATAGGCATAGTCCCTGCTATGAGGCCACTTGAAGGGGGTCCTGTACCCAGGCGGTGCTGGGATGAGGCATCGGACCTGCTCGTCCTTGCCAGGACAATGGCGCTCCCGGTACACTAGCATGGCGCGGTCGAACCGGCGCCCGCGCGTACGGTCCTCACACGGCGTGTACTCACTGAAGTTGAGAGGGCATGCGGGGAACTGCTGCAGTTCCCCATTGCCGTCCGTGTTGTTGATGGTGAGCCGGTGGTGTGCGTCGAAGTCAAGCATCTCGCCGGAGCCTGGCCCAAACGATGGCACAGAGCCAGAGGACTGTGCCGTGGCGACAGTGGGATCGCAGCCAACCCGGGTGATCGCCGAGTTGCCTATGGGCTTTGGAAGCGTGGTGTTCTGCCATGCACCAAGGACGTAGAAGGCGATGCAGAGCGCGCTTACAACGAGGATGTATGTCAGGCGCTGCTTCTTGGATTCCTGCAGCTGCTGGGCTTTGGGAGAAGCTGGGTAGTCCTTTGCCATGGCTCCTGTAGTTCCAACAACCAGTGAGGTGTCAACAGAATTTAATTTGATCTAATGGAGAAAGGCACCAAATTTAGGAACAGCTCACAGAGTTCAGAGTAGAGGGGTTAAACTGACAAATTTAGGCTACACATCTTTGATTTGAGCAATTGAGCTGAACACTGAAGATGAAGGCATAGGGTTTGCACTGCCAGATAAACTCATTTTACCATAAGCAGTGAAATAAATCTAAGAAAGTATCAAGATTTGAAATTTAGTAATTTACCATGCTTCAGTGAGGTTTTTGGGCACAATACCGTACCATTTGGTGAGATCAAAACTAACTAGTTTGAACACTGGCAGTAAATTTCTGTGGCTAGCTACGACTTTAGAACTTAGAACAACAAAATTCAGAAAGTGGAAGGACATGGAGATAGCAGATTTGCTTGATCTGATTTCCAAACAACACCTGAATTTATGTTTGCCCAAAATTGAAGAGGCACCAATTACCAACCTAACCCATAAAAACGAGTTAGAAGAAGAAGCCAGAGGAAAAGATTAACAATAAGAACCTCAGATCGTGATAAAATCTCCAAAAGGTTTTGCTTCGCCCCGGGATGAGAAAACTGTGCAGAATCGTATGCACGCCTCAAATAAAATGGCAGACTTGTGCTTCTTGCTGAAGGCAAGTATGTCCTCCTAGAATAAAGGGCAAAGGAGGCTAAACAGTACAGATTCCCAGCAAAAGGCAAATCAGAAGCCACAAGACAATGGCAGCTAAGCACCAGCCCATGCCCAAGAATAAAAAAATTTAACGAAATGGGAAGTAGACCCCATCAATGCCCCTCAGCTGGAGCCGTTGCATTTCCATATGGATCCATCCCCTCCAAGAAACAAAGCGCACGAAACGAAATCAGCGGAGGAACCTGACCTGCGAACAAGAAGCCAGCTCAGGAAGGCAGAGCACTGGAGGACGCCAAGAAGACGAAGAAGAGGCAGAGTACCCCCAAGCTCCAGAGGGGGAAAAGGCCGGAAGGGGACAGGAGAGGAGCACCACGGGTCCTGCCTATTTATGCGAGCTCTGCACTTCAGCAATGGTGAGGTTAGTGAGGCAGGCACTGAGAAGAGCCAGTGGTGAGGGGGGAGTGAAGTGGTGGCGTGATGCCGAACACGCCCACATGTCAGCAGCGCCCCCAGCAAACCCTGTCCCCCCTTTCATAAATGAAGAAAGCGGGTGTGAATGGAGGCCACACCCGGAGAGATGAGGCCGACATCAAGGAAAAAGCGGGCAGCCACCGACGGCAAGGCCTGTCCTTGCTCACGTGTTAATGGTATTGGAGCAACGCCTGCCCATGGAGACCCCCCCAGCGAGCGCAGTGGATCCTCGGAGGAAGATGATTCCGAAGAAGAAATAGTCTTCGCTCCTTGGAATTAGGCCTCTAGCACGAATGTGACGTTTCTATCCTTGGACTGCGTATGCATGGACCATGACGAGAAATGTGCTCTAGATTTCTGGCATACTGGTTTCTGAACAAAATGTCTGGACTATTGGTTTCTGAACAATCTTTTGACGTTTCAAGCGCCTACTTTTATTTATTTTTTGTTTGGACCTTTAGGCAACAAACACCAATCAGCTGCCATTTCCATGCAGAGGATTTTTGGTGCTTTGCTCCAAGAGCACAATGCCGAACAACTTGTTTAGGACATTGTATCTATATCATTAGGATTAGGAAAAGGATCTCTCTTTTCAAGACAATGTCACCAATAATCTTTTAACCGACTACATTGGAAGGGGACAAAACAATTTTCAATGGCAAACAGAAAGCCTTAACACAATTCCAAGAATTAATAAAAACATGAACATAACGAAATTAGCCACGCAAGAGCTGCAGTAAATCTTGGAATTACCCACCTTATAACGATGTACTCCGTATATATGCCCTCTCTGACTGTCGCCCACTCTATCATTGATCTGGGCAGCTTTGCCCGCCCATGATGGTTGTTTGCAGTAGAAGCAGGGTAAAACCAAAAGGCTCTCCTTTTGAGCTGTTGCCCTTTTTTATCTCCTCGTCACGCACTGGCGCAGGGGATGTTCGCCCCCCTTGTTCTTTGCCTGCATGGAGAATTGGAGGGTGGACAGGATTTGGTCAATGGCGAAAGGGCACCACAGAGGGTTATGGGGAGAGATTGTAGGGCCTCCATTTGCTCCCAGCATTTTCTGCTTTTCCTTTTGACTTGAAAAATAGAAAACCTCATGTGGAAGGGGGAAAAATATTGCAGTTTTGTGATGGGCTGATGGCAAGCTTGGACAGTGTCGGTGCAATAAAATGCAGGGACCACAGGCCACGACTGCTGCAACCCTCTGATGGTTCATGTTCATGGCGTGGCCTACCTATTTGGCCTGATATTTCGCAAGGGATTTCACCGGCAAATAATGAATGATATGGTACCTTGGATCCTTGTATATATACACCTAATTCCTGAATTCAACTTAGAAAGTGAGCCTAGTTGGGTGGGAGCAACCACTAAGGTTTGAGCCTCTTCAACCTAGCCCTCCCTAACTTAAATTTGGGTGTATTTTCTTCTTGGTGAAAAAAAGGTATATTTCCTGCTAGAATGGTCACAGTTTTTCTGAATTCAATTTTGTTTCTATAGTTTATCAAGAAAATAATTAACTATAGTAGCAAAGCTGATAGACATTCAGAGGTGCATTATTTCACATTTGATGACACAGTTAGAAAATCTGCAGAACACGGTACGACATATCCTGGTTCTTTCTATGTAGACAATGTTTTTTAAGCATGGTAGAAACACATCTTTTCTTTATCAACGAAATAAGAAACCACGGAAAGGAAAGGAACGAGAATGCCATGGATGGAATCCAGAAAAAGCGGGTAAAGTGAACACACGCAATGGCGCATCACTCCTTTTGGAATCCGCATCAGTGTTCCTTCCTGATGAGGGTTCCTCGAGCACTAGCCCCCCTCTTTCCCAGGATCCAAGAACAGGAGTCTCTCGTTTCAAAACGAAAGATGGAACGGGATCGGAGTTCCTCGGTCACCGATCTTCAACCCACGTCCCACGCAATGCGAAGCGCAATTCCAGTTTCCGCAACAGAACAGTAGGGACAATATAAATAAAATAAACTTAAAAACAACCGCGTATGCAACTCTCACCTGATTAGGTGCTCAACTGCAGAACTCGAAGAGGAGACCGGAGTAGATGATCCACGCAACAGCAGCCGAGACGTTTCCGGCGCCGGTAGAAAAACCAGTCTCCGGGGATCGTTTGAAATTTCGTTGACGGCGAATCTACCTCGGCGGAAAATATGGTGGACTCCGCACCGAAACCCTTACACCTGGCAGGCCGCTGCATCTCCACATCCTGAGACCATTCAGACCAACGGCCCAGATCGTACCTGCAGATCGGCCCATCAGCCCACGACCCGGCAGTGGCTGGCTGTGTCGCAAGGGCACAGCCCCAGCCGCGCGCCGGTCCGGCCGGAGCCGGACGCGCCGACGCGGGGCGTCCCCATGCCGTTGCCGCTGCGGGTGCCGGCGGCGCGGCTGCTGCTGGCGCGAGGCAAGACCACCGCGGCGCAGCACGTGGCGGCGCGGCACCTGGACCACACCTTCGAGCGGCTCGCGGCGGCGCACCTGCCCCTCGTCGCGGCGTCGCCGCTGATCGACGCGCTGCGGGCCTGCCCCGAGCCGCTCGCGCTGCCGAACCTCGCGCGCCGCCTCCCGCTCCGCCTCCACCGCCGCGGCCCGCTCCACTTCCTCCGCCTCTTCCCGCGCGTGTTCCACCTCCGCGCCCCGCTCCCGCTCTCCCTGTCCCTGACCCCCGCCGCCGCGGGCCTCCTCGCCGTCGCCAGCTCCCCCGCCGACGCGGCGCGGACGCTCCACCGCCTCCTCGCGATGTCGGTCACCCGCTCCCTGCCCCTCCGCGCCGTGTTCCGCGTCTGGCGCGAGCTCGCCCTCCCCGACGACTTCGAGGACTCCGTCGTCGAGGGGCACCCGCACCTCTTCCGCCTCGCCCCCAACCCGGACGAGCCCAACACCCACATTCTCCACCTCGTCGCCGATCCGGTGACCGAGGACTTCACCCCCGCGGTGGAGAAGACCCGGCCGGACAGGTACGCCTTCAAGCTGCAGTTTCCGCCGGGGTTCAGGCTGACCAAGGAGTATCGGAAAAGGGTGAAGGAGTGGCAGCTGCTGCCTTACACCGGCCCGTATCAGGTCGTCAGTCCGAGGGCTGGAGGGAGCAGGAGGGTGTCGAAGCTGGCGAGGAGGAAGATGGAGAAGAGGGCAGTAGGGATTGCGCACGAGTTCCTGAGCCTGACCGTGGAGAAGATGGTGGAGGTGGAGAAGTTCAGTCAGTTCAGGAAGTGGTTTGGGATCGAGGTCAATGTCCGGGACGTGTTCTTGGATCATCCCGGGATATTCTACCTCTCGGCGAAAGGAAAACGGCACATGGTGTTTTTGAGGGAGATGTATGATCGTGGAAAGCTTGTTGAGTCGAATGATGTCTCTGAGGCAAGGACCAAAGTCGTTGAGCTCATGCTCCTGCGTCGACGGGGTCTTGGGAATGCCAATTCAAGTGCCAACATGGCTTCAGGTGCCACTGCTGATGCCAGAGAGAGTGGTGATAATTTTGTTGAGCATGAGGATTGCTTGTTGGATGAATTGGAGAAGTAATAGTAGAAGGATGTTCTCAACTTCATGGGAAATCATGTCAGTAAGCATGTTCAACTGTGCTTGGCACACTTCTGATGGAGAATGGATTAATGGTGCCATGGGCAGGAGGTTGTGTGCTGGAGATAACCAAGGTGCACGGATTTCAGAGTGGTATGACATGGTTGATAGAGGTAGTGGTATGGACATAGTTGTGGCATTTGATGCTTGGAACCCAAAAGTCATGTTTCAACTGTCTGCGCTATCCTGTTGGTAGTTCAAGATTCATGAGGAAAGGTTGAACCTTTCAAATTCCATTCCCTTAGTTCTCTGCTCAGATTCTGTTTCCTGGCAAAATCATTCTGCAAAGGTTGCTTAATTCCAGGTAATATGTTAGGATTCATGAGTTTGCTCGCTCTAGTTCTTCACTTTGGTCTGGCAGAGATACTTTAGGTTATGGCTATCGATTGAAGTACACCAATGACGGTGCCTTGTTGGTGGCAGTGGCTGAATTTTATTATCCGAATAAAGCGTTGCCTGAATTGAAGAGCCAGGCATTCTTCAGCAATTTTTGCAACTCTGATCGTTTTTGCAACATTCTTAGCTTCAACAGTGCCAGCAAGATGTGCAAACGTGCTTCATGTTGTTGGACGACTTCAGGCACCTACATTGCCAGTTCAGCTTTGAGTTCCTTATTTGTGCGATATAAGTTTATTCTTTTTAAGCCTACTCTGACGTGGGAAAATTGAACGCCTATGAATCACAAGGTTTTCTGCTGGTTGTCATCACAAAACTAGTGCCTGCTCTTCAAATATCAAGAAGAGATGATTGTTCAATAACCCTATATTATCGCCAACGGAGAGACAGTCCGGCTCTAGCTCTGGCACCTTCTAATAGGCCAATAGGGGTAGTGTAATGCTGATATAAAAGGTGCTGCAGTGTTGCTAGCTGTAGCTAACAATTTTGTGGCTAGCAAATTTACCAGCCAATCTCTGTGCTGAAGATTGGTGGTTACCGTCTGCCTAGCTGCAGTTGTATCTTGAACACATCACTTCAGTTGTGCCTTTTGTTCCCTGTAATTGGTTCTGATTGTTCCATTTGGAGGACAAAAATCTGGTTATAATTATGTTCTTCCTGTTATCAGCCTATTATCTTTGGAGATTGACTCCAGATTTACCAGTACCCTCATACTCATTCCTGTTCTTTTTGTAAGATAGGTAGCATGCCCGTGCGTTGCTACGGGACAACTGAACAATTATATAAAAGGATATGGATCGCACGATAAAATAGCAATATTGTGAAATTAAATACAGATGTTAAAGTGAAATTTAATCCAAAAAGCAAAGTTCGCGAAATTAACAGTCACGGAGAGCGCAGCATCACAAGCTCACAAACTCTAATATATAGACATTTTCATGATGGGTTTCTTGTTTCTTTCACTTCTCTTTTCATACCCGTGCGTTGCAAGGGAGAAAATAATGTCACAATATTGCAAGTACAAATGTGTCATGTACCCAAAAGGCAACTTCAAACGTGATTTTTCTCACAACAAATCAACATCAGCATCAGCCGCTTTTATAACCGGTCGAACAGGGCCAAATGCTACTAATGATGCACTACATATCCTTTTATCTTGTTTGTTATAAATGGATAGTCATGCCTTTCCGTATGGTCACCATAGCCTTGACAAACTCCTCTTAACTGATCTTGCAGTTGTTTGACATTCCCTTTATCTTGCTTGTTATAAATGAGCAGCCATGCCTTCCCATATGGTCATCAGGGCCTTGACAAACTCTTCTTAGTTAATCTAGTTGTTGTGGAATGGATGCCGTTGTCGAATGGTTGGTGTGCACATCAGCCGCTTAGCAGTTGGGCATGGTATCCATGGCAGGCCCATCAAAAAGGGGCAGCGCGAGCGCTCATGATCTTATGACATAATCAAGTCTTACTGCCACCAACTTTCTTCCACATTGAGGCGGTCTGACACAAGTGAGATGCGGCCACACTCAAGGTCTATGCCCATGCCTTACAACATGACAATAATTGTATGTTGGGGCAATTTTTCTAGACAACGCAATAAAAAGAATCAGTTCAACCATGTAATGTGTCTATATGCACCCAAATAAAAAAAAATACTATTACCCACCAAATAAAAATACTATTGCTCACCATGGTTTGCAAGCCAATGCTTGCTTGTAAGTGTAATGATCTATGGAGAAGACTAAGCGTTATTTAGAATGGCTCACACATCCAGCCAGCTATTCCTCCTCTGCATCAAATCAACAGGAAAGAAAAAAAATAGTTGCTAAAACCGAAATGCACCAGAAAGCCTGTTCTTAGAAAAAACAAGTATTAAAATGTTTAACAATCATCAATCTAAACGACCAGTTATCATTCAAGGTTTACAAAACCATTCAAACCGAATAAGATCAGATGGTTGGAACACCTAAACATGACAGCATGTGCTTTATGAGGTGATAACGGTAATACCATGACTCTTTGGAAGTGGTTCAATTGCCTTCTGTGCTGACCTGACAAGACAAGCTGCCCTTCGGCCAACTTGTCCAACGTCAAATGCTCAACGTAGCATAAATAACAGCAATGCAAACTGAAAATGCCAAGAGCTTGAGCACTGAAGAAAGTGCATGGAAGTTCTCTAAAAAGGGTACCTACCTGTTTCCTCCTCTTTGCTTTCTCTCTTTGCTTAGATGAACATGCTAATATTTTTATGGATAGTGTGACAAAGAGATCAGTCAGGTGATTCACACTTTTTCCAGGGAATAAAGGCCTACCAGTCAAAATCTTTGCAAAAATGCAACCAATGCTCCACGTATGAAATTATAGCAGGCAGCGATACCTAGCTCAAATTGCATATATTATATTGTTTAAACTGATAATTGGTTATATTAGAGAATAGAGAATGTATGAGCACTGCAAAAATCAGATAGCACATATTACATTGTTTAAAACTGAAAACTGGATAAGAGATTAAAAACTGAAACTTGGAAATTCAGACTGCTGGATGGTAGCAGCTAGTTTCTAGTGAGACATAATAGCTAAAACTATCTAGTTTGTGATGAAACAACTGATTATATCAACAATATATTGTTACTAAATATAATAATCAGTAGTTTCATTGATGATGGATTCTCGTAATATGTTGTAACATCATGTTCTCTTCTCTTTGGACACAAGGGCAGGGTTTCTGAACTCTTTTTTAGAACAAGCATAGCTACCATAAAATCATTGAAAGGCGATAGCTCAGATTTTGTCGAATCCAAAAAAACACGAGTACATGACGACCATACCTATTGGCGAGCACGCCAGAGTTCCTGCTCCAACTGGCTAAGTTTCAGCCTGCTATTCTCAAGTTGTTCAACATAGAGACAGAAAACAGAAACTAAATACAGTCCTCATGCACAAAGAAAATACTATCTACCATCAGGTAGATGAAACTACCTTCTTTCTTAGACGGCTTTTCCTAGCAGCTTCACGGCTTTTCCTATGCCAGAATCAGAAGTTGTCCTAGTTCCAACTGATAAGTAAGCTAGCTCAGTATATCACAAGAATAAAAGTAACATTACTTGAAAGCAAACTAATTGCTTCTGTTGACACAAGAATGTCATCAGAATGAATTACATCCACATTAGTAATGCACTGACCATCTCTCGTGCTTCTTTCATGGTTTTCTTGGTTGACCTATATCTACGTCAGTCTGTTGCATGATATATAAATATCTGAAATAAAATCTGCAAACTGGCCTTCAATTAAAAGCCTACCAAGTGTCTCCAAGTTCAGCTTAGTGATGGTGTTTCACAAGTCTAAGTACCACCAAAAAAGCAAATTCAACAACATAAGACCATATTTAGCTAATACCACACCTAGTTGATGTCTGCAGTTAGATATAAGTCATCTCAACCTGAAATTCTAAACACATAAGACCATATTTAGGTAATGTCCTCAGCTACAATCAGAATGGCATGTTAAGTACATCAGGTGATGATTAGGAGAGAAGTTCAGACTTCAGACTATTGGATGGACTAAGACCTTCAGTATAGCAATGAGGACTAAGGACAAGCCAGTAGAAAAACTCTATTGCCGTAAAGTTCTAATAAACCGCATTGGCAAAACACCCTGAACGCCCTAAATCACATCCGCAGAACACCCTAAGCACAAATCCTGACTCATACAAGGACTCAAACCATGGGAATTCTAATGTTCCACTCTACCCACGGGCTCGTAAGAGAAGAGTTCGGGATCAGAGGAGGGAGGGGAGGGAGTTTAGGATAAACGAAAAGGGGTCGCAAGAGCGAACCTCCGATCTGCATCTCGTCGACTCGAGTGGTTGCCGCAGCAGCGGCGGCAGCGGGAAGAACGGCAGGGGACGGCGGCAACCTTCGGTGTAGCAGGGGAGGAGGAAGCACAGAGAGTCGGCCGACCGGTGGCGGCGCGGGAGGGCGACAGCGGCTGCGACGCCGAGAGCCTCCAGTGCAAGGCGATAACAGGCGGGAGGAGGCGCGCTGATCGCGAAGATCGGTGTGGAGCGAGGGTCGCATGCAGCAAACGCGCTGATGGAGACCGAGGTTTTCATGTTTCCTTTTTAGCTTCCGTTTCCTTTTAAGTTTATTTTGTTTCCTTTTTGCAGCGGTGGGAGAGGGGGCCGGGATCGTACGGGTGGATGGTGGTAACACAAAAAAAAAAAAATTACCGCACCAAATAATTATCTTTCTTTTATTCTTTTTACTTGTGGGAGATGCGCATGTGTCTTAGTATACTACGCCTAAAATTTGAAATGGAGGGAGAACCAAGTTTTGTTCGTTGATCGAAGTTAATACCAATTGAGCGGAAGGATTCTGTTATGCGCAAGAAGCCAAGAGTGACATATTTGCCCAACTGATACTAATCTGCACATTTCCTAGTTTGATCCTCTGAAACCTTGACTGCAACACAGTCCAGTAATTACAAGGGATTATGTATGTTCAGGAGCAGAACTCTAGCCTGCAGCAGCCTCCTGAACACCTTCTCGCTCTCGCTCTCCAGCCCGGCAATGCGGTCCTCTAGCTCCTCCAGCCTTTGCAATGCCGCTGGCGCCATCTCTGGCGCTACTTTCCTGGCCCCTGAAGCGACGCCCAGCTTCGCCAGCCACCTGTGCGAAGCCGAAGACGCCGTTCCTACCATGGCCGACACGTCCGGCGACATGGCCGCGCACCCGGAGAAGACGACCGCCGAGGCCTCCGCCGCGGCCACGGCCGCCTCCGCCACCGCGCCGACCACTTCAGCGTCCGTAGTGTCGGCCGAGCTGCGCACCGGCGCCGCGCGCCTCGAGGCGTGCCGCATCGCGGCGGCGAGGCGGTGCAGCTCCTTCTCGGTCCGCCTGTGCGCGCGCGCCGACGCGGCGACCACCGCGCCGTCCCCGCGGCGGGCGCCGGCCTGCGCGTCCGCCAGGATCTGCTTCGCCGCGAGCAGCGCCGACTCGAACGTGCCGTACGCGTCCGCGAGCACGAGGAGGCCGTCCAGGACCTGGTCGTCGTCGGCGGCGGCGGCGTGGAGGGCCGCCGCGGCCCGCGGCGTGGCGAGCAGGTCGCCGAGCGCGCCCAGGACGGCCTCCAGGAGCGCGAGGCCGTGGCTGCTGGAGGAGGAGGCTCCGCCAGCGCCGCAGCTGGAGTGCTGGACCTGGACCACGCCCTGAGCGCGCGGACGGTGCCGTCGAGGCGCGCGAGCGCGGGGTGGCACGGCTCGCTCGCGGACCGCGCGTGCGCCGCCACGGTCGGCGCCACCGCCTTCCTCATCGTCGTCCTCGCAGGGCTGAGCGTCAAGTGCATTCTGACTTCCGGGTTGGGTGCTTGGTTTCCTGATGTGATTGTTATCGGGAGTGGAACGTCCGGACAAGGACGGGAGCATATATTGGACGGCCGGGGCCGGAGGCGGAGGCGGTGGTTGCAAGTTGCGGCAAAGAAATGGTCGGATTCACAGGCGGGTTGGCGCCGGCCGCGCTGCTGTTTTGGGCATCCCGGCATGCGAGCAAAACAAGTGGAGGCCCAGCCAGTGTCCAGTAGCGGCAGGGGTACCATGGAGTTGACCAGTGGCGTACGACAAAGAGTTCAGTAGGGAACAGCTTTGCCGATGGGGGGACATATTCTTCTTGTCAACGAGAGGTTGGCGCAACGCTGACGGGATTGGTCGTGCGAGGTTGGGACTTGGGATAAGGCGCGAGTGAACTGTCAAACAACCTCGTTCCAGACTTCCAGTTCCGGTATGCCGGGGGCCTGGCAGCCTGGGGCCTCTGTTTTGGTTTGGAGGACTGCGGCCAAACCGCCGGGCTTTCTCAAACCAGAAACCTGGCCAGCCACCAGTCCACCACCATCTGGCTGCTGCCCGAAGGCAGGATTTGCCGAGTGGCCAGCTTGGCGAATAAACAATGGACCGCGATGCTTGTCGTCCCGCGGCCCCGTGCGCGCAAGCCAGAGAGACAGAGGTCTGAGAGATGGGTTCCAGCAGAGCAGCAGCGATGGAGAGACCCGAGGGACGAGGCAGCTGCACGCCTGCACCCGGGCACCCGCTGCAGGTTAGCTGTGCTGTTCTCTCGCCCAATCTGGTTCGAGTTCGACGCACCGCTGCTGTTTGCCCACCGCGCCACCATGGGCTGCCCAGCCTGAGGCACAAGCACTGAAGCACAGCTCCGACTTGCTGCCTGCCTGCCTGCCTCGCTCTATGAGTTGTACGGGCTACTTAGGGCAACACCAACGCAAGCGTACAGCAGTATTAGCCTCAAAAAAAAAGGTAGTCTTCCACGGAGATCGAAGCAGCAAATTCCCCAACGCAAGCTATACTAGGCTGGTCTTTTCACTGTCTCATCACGGTACATACGGCAACTTTTGCACGGTGGAAATTCAACAATCTCAAGCCACAACGCATCTCCGGTTGGTGCTTCGCTCTTTTGTCAGACAGAGCTATCGCCGCTTCTGCAGGCGGCTCTGACAGCCTGCGGAGCCACCGTTCGGTGTGATATGGAGATTTGGAGCCAACGTGGACACTAAGGCAGTACGCCACTCTGGAGCGTTGGGAAGGCCTTAGTACTACCCAAAATTCATCATGTTTTGCGACACACAACTAACAACTACCTGTTCAGAATTTAATGTTCATTTTTTAAAACAAAACCTAAAAGCATATACATAATCGTTTTACTAAAGATTGTGCAGTTTTGCTTTTTTGTTGGCTAAAGAAATGCCTACTGTGTCAAACCAGAAAGGCCTAGCTGAAAAGTACTCAGTACTACTATGGATTTATTGGCACTTGATACTGTGATACAGGTAGTAAACTCTAAGGCCCCATCTGGAAGACATGAATTTCATGAGAACTAGGCAAGAATCCCACATTACACATCTCCAAATAAGGAGGATTAACACCGTGTAATCCTGGCTTACCTTACAAGCAATGTACTCCTACATAATCTGGATCTGAGGCTCAGCAATATAATCGACCATTTCCACTAATTCTGTTCCATCTACACTTCCCCCATTTGATATGAAAGCCATTGAGGCAGAAATGCACTATCTAAGCTACTGCTCATTATGTAGATTGAAATGCTACTTTCTCATATGTTGCATTGGTATTTGCAGGAATTATACTTCTAGCGTCCCTCCAAGGCTGTAACACTCATTGTATTTGCAGAATTCACAATAGCTTCTGCTGCTCCGTTAGTTCCATAATTCCTTTCTGCAAAGTAATATGGCTGTTTTGGAGGTGGAAGTGATGTGTCTGTGTCTCCTTTCTCCAGAATTGACACAACTGGCGACATGAGTGGCCGAGCATTTGGGTTGTCTTGAACACACAAGAGCCCGATATGGATGCACCGTGAAGTCTCATCAAGTGAACAACTATCCACAATGGATGAGTCAACAAATTCTTTTGTGTTCCCATCCTTCCATAAGCTCCAAGCCTGCATCGATCATATCCCATCCATCAAGATACAAATCTACAATAAATTGCAGTTATTTGAGTATTTCGTAATACTTACACAGGCTATAAGATTGGGGTAATCTTCTGTCATGTGCATAGAGCTGATCTTTGAGCCATTCACAATCTCTAGAACTAAAACTCCAAAGCTATACACATCAGACTTGACAGAAAACACACCTTCCAAAGCATATTCAGGCGACATGTAACCACTGTTTTAAATATTGCCTCATTATTAAAACCAAACTTATTTTGGTTCATGCACAAGAACAATATCGTAAAGCTCATTAATGTAATATATATCACTCACTATGTGCCAACAACGCGGTTGGTGTTTCCTTGTTGCTGGTTGCCATAAAAAATTCTTGCCATACCAAAATCAGATATCCTGGGGCTCATTTCATCATCCAATAATATGTTGTTTGCTTTGAGATCCCTGTGGATTATCTTCAGCCTTGAATCTTGATGAAGATAAAGAAGTCCTCTAGCTATCCCTAAGATTATATTGAATCTTGTTGACCAATCAAGCGATGGTTTTCTTGTGGAATCTGCAAGCAGTAGCACAAATTGAGGGATAACATCAGTCATGCTTGTTGATTTAATTAATAATTACTGAAAAGCAAGAAAAAGTAGAACATACTGAAAAGAAAGGCATCCAAACTTTTGTTTGATAAGTATTCATATATCAATAGTTTCTCATCTCTATGAATGCAGAAACCAAGAAGTTTAACTAGGTTTCTGTGCTGCAACTTGGCGATGAGAATTACTTCATTTCTGAACTCCAATACTCCCTGGCCAGAACCCTTACTAAGCCTTTTCACAGCAATTGTTTTACCACATTCTAATGTTCCCTGCACAATCGCATATTCGCATATTTATTAGACCAAACCAGATAGGAAATACAGTGGTTTCTACTGTAAGAAAATATTGACCACTACCTTATAAACATGTCCAAAACCTCCGTGTCCAAGCATATTGGAGCTAGAAAAATTGTTTGTTGCTAGTACAATTTCTCTGAAGCTAATAGAGGGAAGCTTCCCATCCCCGAGTTCATCAGAAATGCTCAAAACTCCTGATATTATCTTCTTCCATGTTTTCTTATTTCTTTGTTTGACTGAAAGGAATAATGATACTATGTTAAAGCTAATAAAAGAAGACTGCATATGAAATAGATAACATATGCAGACATTCCTGGGGAAAATACACAACGATTGTAGGGAACTTGTACCTCGTGAGTTACAGATCCAAACAAGCCACATGAATACGAGTATGAGCAAACTTGATACAACTGGCAGAGCAATTTTCAGGATATTGCTTCTCCTCTTTTTATCTGTCCAAAATTGACACATAAAGGGGATAATAAACTGTGCTTAATTAGACAGCAAACCAAATATTTCTCACAGGTATGAATGTACATGCAAAACCACATGAACAATCACATTACTTAGTCTGGCATTATATTAGCATTGGGCAGGCAAGGAATTTTTTGCTTGATGTTTAAAATACCTTAAATTTCTTTTATCACAAGTGTTGATTTTGTTATCATATAGTTTGCTCATCATTATGTACAATATAAACAAAGGCGGATACAACATAAGCCAACACATGAAGGTGCCCTTATAAGACTGTAATTTACTTCAACTTAAGCCAACTCCATGCAACCTATAAATTGTGACCTTAGAAACTATATTACGAAAGCGCTCTAATATTTACACTACATATTCTCCTATAAATTTGTGAACCTAGTTAGGGGTGATGTGATTTCAATACTCAGAACATGAAGTTAATATAGGCACTTGTGGAATTGCGGTGTTTTGTCAGAACTGGTCACCTTAATGATGGCAATCAACAAACATAATTTTCACCGACCTTTTCTTAAACAAGCTACCTTGAGTACTTTTTTATATTTTTTAAGCAGACAATATGGTCAAAATGAATGCACCTTTTATCCTCTTTAAACTCGTATATACCAGGTATTGGTCAACTCTATTTTCTTTTGCTGCCACTAATTATTATTTAGAGCTTATTCATGCTGGTGATGTGTGTGGAGCAGTACGAGCATATGATTGGTCCTTTCTGGACCTGCAGAGAAAGAAAGAGAAGCAGTACCACTTGATCTGTTTACTCGAATGTAAAGATTTTCTCCTCCAATGCGCTTCTCTGTGTCAATCAAATCACCCATCCATAATAGGCACCGTGTGTCATCCCCGTTGATAGCCGTGGTGCCCATATTGGCATAAGCGAAACCTGTGCAGGAGCAGTTGCTAGCGCATTCCGCTGTGCATTCGTCAAAGCTTCTATTCTTGACATAGACGAACTTGTCGGGAATCTTCATGGTCGTCAAAGTTAGGAAACTAGTATTTTCTTCACCACATCTTAGTGCCTCCTTGCGGCGGCATCCTTCCGGAAACCTTCCATTGCTCCTGCCTTTGTTGCTTATTGGCTCGAAACTGTCGAGACACTTGCATATCGCATTAGGCTGTGTGTTATCACAGTACCCAAACGGACCACAATATCCATATGTACTGCATTCATGGCTAGGCTCTAACTCCAGGACATCCCACTCCAAAATGTTGCTGTTCCAGATCAGGATTTCTCTATTTCCTGAGTCGTCTAGTTTGAATTTGATGACAGTTGACGATGAGGAGCCACTGGGTATGCCAAAGTACATATAGATCTCACCATCGTCATTGCTTATTGTGAAGTAGATAGTGGACTTGATACTTTCCATATATGGCCCAACTTCCAAGTAGTTATTCCACACCGGAGCTCTCCAGTATGGTCTCGAGCCATTCCAGACAAAGCGCTGGAGGAACTCATCAGAATCTGCACCGGAGGAGAAGCTGCCCGGGGCTGGGTCTTGGGGGCCCTTCCAAGAAACCAGCCGTTGCAGTGCATGTCTATTGTGGGTGACTCTAAATTTCATGCCAGGGAGAAGAGTGTCGGTCGGGTAGTTGAAGCTTTGCCATAAGACGACGCCATCTAATGTCCGAAGGATGAAATTTCCAGTATTGTCAAGCCTGGCTTCTCCAGCGGTGGTCTCCGATGCAGAGCTGATGTTTGCCGTCCAAAGCATCTTGCCGCTAGTACTGGACAGAACAAGATTGGATGTATTCGTCAGGGCAAGTGTTGCAGAGGAAGGGTCGGTGACTGGCGTTGCACGATTGGCAACCCACACGACGTTGTCCTTGGGGATGTTGTTGTACCATATACCAAGGTAGTAGTAGTGTTTTTGGGTCGAGTTGGACGATGAGAAGAATCCCAGGGCAAAAGTGCCATCATCGGAGATGAGTGTGCTTCCAGCAGTGAGCGGCTTGTTGGGAAGAAGGCGGCTGTCTGATGATACAGGAGGCAATAAGCTAGACGAACAAAAACACAGCAAGATGATTCTGTAGATTGGAAGGAAACCCATTGTTTGCCCTGCTTTGCGAGTCAACCACGCTAGTCGTTGGTGGGACACACAGGCCAACAGGAGGGTGAGGTTGGCTTTGACATGCTGAAGATTTGTTGGGGAGTGGGGAATCAGTAGATCTTCACTCCCAAGCTAGCCCTCCTGCATGCAAGAATCAACTCGTAAAAGAAAGATCGAGGACGAAACGATGAATACGATGGATTGGATCATAGAAATGAGAATAACGGGAGAGACGAACAGGGGGCTGATGATTGCAGTAGATCAGTACATCGTCAAGGCGGCTGTGATTGCAGCGACGTTCGAATCCTCTTGATCTAAGCGCATCAGAGCAGCTGGTCGAGTTTCTCCAAGGTCAATCAGCTGCCGATCCGCTGGAAGACGAGGTATATTCGCGCGAAGACTCGGGTGAAAACTGCTGATGAGAGTCATAAACGTGGTTTTAGATGAGTGGCGCTGCTAATCCCGTCCCATCTGCTTAACTTTCAGAGCTGCGTCAGCCATCTCTATTCCTTTCAGGCTTCGGCATCACAATTCTACGGTGGTTGGCCATAGCGTAAACGAGGCTAAACTGCAGGTAGGGCCTACGGCTGCAGTATGCCAGTATTCCAGTTTCCGACATCTCTGCCGGTGCTAGAGAAGATGAGGAACTGCCGACGCAAGAGTCGCACAGCACAGCGATATGCAGCTGACAGCTGAGCGATCCCTCGCTGGACGCTGGCTGCGAGATCCCCAGGTACGCAAGGGGGACGGACTTCTCTCCCTGTTCTTTTCTTCCATGCCTGTAGGCCTGCGAACATAAGCAGGACAATAAGAATTGGAAGAGCAACACGCCGGTGACCAAGCGAGTCGGAGAATAAACACATCTACAGCAGCAGAAACGATGTTGCAAGCGCCAACTTTGCTACGGGGTACACAATGCTAAAAAAACAAAAGAATCATGCACATTCCAGGCATCCAAGAACCCATGATAGAATCGAGTAATAATCCAATCAATATATATCAAACCAAACTACATACTTCATACAGTGCTCGGCTGACTCCACAATGTAACCGGACATGGATATATATATATGGCATACACAAAAACTGCGAGCTATAGCAGAGCGACCACCCATAGATATGTCATCAAACAAAGATATTTCCACGAGGAGAATAAGGTTAGGTGACGTCTAGAAGCACTTCCTGTGGACAATAGCTGGACCAGACTCCTCATACTCAGCCCTTGAGATCCACATCTGCACAGGGAAAAGACGAACTTATGTCAGAACTTCACAAATACACTTAGATAGTGGATACGGAATATCCGCTGGAGAACTTGGTGTTACCTGCTGGAATGTGCTCAGGGATGCAAGGATTGATCCTCCGATCCAGACGCTGTACTTCCTCTCTGGCGGAGCAACGACCTTGATCTTCATGCTGCTTGGTGCGAGCGCGGTGATCTCCTTGCTCATGCGGTCGGCGATGCCAGGGAACATGGTGGATCCACCACTGAGGACAATGTTGCCGTACAGGTCCTTTCTGATATCGACATCGCACTTCATGATGGAGTTGTAGGTCGTCTCGTGGATTCCTGGAGCTTCCATGCCGATGAAGGATGGCTGGAAGAGCACCTCTGGGCATCTGAAGCGCTCTGCGCCTATGGTGATCACTTGCCCATCAGGCAGCTCATAGCTCTTCTCGACTGATGAGCTGCTCTTGGCGGTCTCGAGTTCTTGTTCATAGTCGAGCGCGACATATGCAAGCTTTTCCTTGATGTCACGGACAATTTCCCGCTCAGCAGTGGTTGTGAAAGAGTAGCCCCTCTCAGTCAAGATCTTCATGAGGGAATCAGTGAGGTCCCTACCAGCAAGATCGAGACGAAGAATGGCATGTGGGAGGGCGTAGCCTTCATAGATTGGGACAGTGTGACTGACACCATCTCCAGAATCCAGGACGATACCTGTCAACCAAAACAAAATCCCAATGTGCATTGAGCAACTGAATGAAACAAAAAGAAAAATATTTCTATCCAGTTGTATCCCCATATCATTTATGCAGCAATGATAAAAAAAAATTGGTTCAGGTGTTCTTTTGAAGAAGATTCTATTCAATCAGATTTAGTTTTGGCTATTTGTGGTCCGCAAATATCACATTTCGCCATTGGTCAATTTGTTCCCACTAGACTAAGATTCCAGAGCAGCAAGATGAATGCACACGAATAAAATGCTAATTATTTGATCACTTACCAGTGGTACGGCCACTAGCATATAGGGAAAGGACAGCTTGAATAGCAACATACATAGCAGGAACACTGAAGGTTTCAAACATGATTTGTGTCATCTTTTCCCTGTTAGCCTTAGGGTTAAGAGGAGCCTCTGTAAGAAGAACTGGATGCTCTTCTGGTGCTACACGAAGCTCATTGTAGAAGGTGTGATGCCAGATCTTTTCCATGTCATCCCAGTTGCTTACAATTCCATGCTCAATGGGGTACTTCAAAGTCAGGATACCCCTCTTGGATTGGGCCTCATCACCAACATAAGCATCCTTCTGTCCCATCCCAACCATGACACCAGTGTGGCGTGGACGACCAACTATACTTGGGAAAACAGCACGGGGAGCATCATCTCCAGCAAAGCCAGCCTATAAGAGATGAAAAAAAAATACTCAACTTTGACTAATCAAATTATAAAAGCTGTCTGGAGGAAAAAAAAAGGATCAGCAGAGAATATGATGCCAAGTGACCACAATTACCTTGACCATTCCAGTTCCATTGTCACAGACTAGGGGCTGAATATCCTCTGCGTCAGCCATTTATGTTTAATGGCCTGCAATCTGCATGAATGAAAACAATTTATCAGGAGAAGCATTTACCAAGACTGTAGACAAATATGCGCTAATGACTACAGTAACAGAGAAAAGGCTGATGTGCCTACTCCCAACAGAAGACATGAGTCACATCTTAACAGGCTATTATATATTGACTCAGAAAAAGAGGCTAATATATTCCCATTGAGTACTAATATTTATCAAACACGAAACCAAAAACACAAGTAATCGTAACTGTGAGAAACCAAGCAAAAACAAATTAAGTGTAATCAGAAACCACTAATCTTGAAATAATAAAACCCTTTGTGCAATTAAATAACTAATTTATAATTTTCCAGCTATATTAAACAATTAAGTTTTAGTTGTAAATATACAAAAAAAAAAGTCAGGCTGGTCTGGACTCTGGAGCATCTAAACTCCAATACATGCAAACACTTTGTGCAATAGCACAAGGAATGACACCTGGTCAATTACTGAAAACAAAGTTGTGATTCCTCACAACTGAAAACAAAGTTATGATTCCTCGCAACTGACGATCTGAAGGATTTAGCATTTTCTACCACAGCTGTGGTGGCTGATGCTGCTTGATTTCTACAGGTTTTACTGAGTAGTGCTGCTGCAGCCAGGACTTCCAATAGCGACCAGTTATGATTCCTCACAACTGACCATCTGAAGAATTTAGCATTTTCAGATCAGAAGGCATTTGATGCATCTAACAGCAGACAGCTCAAGGAATCCAGCACATGTGCATCGATGTCCAATACACAAACTTCATGACCCTTCCCCTTTTGGGTGGAAACAATTCCATCTCCATGATTTGTGGACATGAGTCATATAGCATTTTCCAACATTTAAGAAATCTTGAAGGAACATTTGTCTATAAGCCTAAACTGCTCCGCAGAAGCACAAAATTTGCTAATTTTTTTAGAGCCAGATGGAACTATAAAACCAATCAAAAGAAATAAGGCCATAGTTTCGGAAGTTTCAAATGAGGACCAATACAGTTTCGTGGTCATTAAACGACTCTAAACATGAAGATCACCAATTTCCTTTCTATAAATTCTAATCACAAAGAGCCCTGTAGAGCTCACTTGCACAGGAACTACGCATCCATTACCACAAGCTAATATTAATACCGAAAATTTACAAAGAGATCTAGTGTAATACTACTAGCTACCATAACATAAACACAGGATCGAAGCATCCACAGCCCCCAGGCCACCAACAAAGTCTCAGCAATTTTGGCAAACCTTACTCCTACTACGGATCCAGCACCTAATACAGCCAGCGAACCCCCAGACCCCAGTGCATCCTATCACCCAGCCTCCAGTCCTCTAGACATCATCGGCAGCAACAACAAGAAGGAACAGCAGCATTAAAGAAGTACGGCAAGGGGCTCCCGATTCGCTCACCTGGAACGGGAAGGAAGAGGTTGCGGCAGCGGCACGAAGCGTAGCAGGGAGGCGAGCGGGCGGATGGAGAAAGAGTGGGGAGGCGAGAGGCGCGAGATATAGGGCGTGGCGACGGCGAGAGCGTGCCGGGGTGGCAAACGGTGGAGGTGGTGGTGGTGGTAGTGGCGGTGGGAATGAGGTGTAAAGGAGGCCGGTGCCGCACTGGAAAGTTGGAGGAGGGCGGCCGTGCCAACGCGGAACAATTTGCCCACCTGGGCTGGGGCACACCATAGAGAATCACATTTCTTTTCCTTTTCTCTTTCAGATTGTCATTGATGTATCATGTTTTCCTTTGTTTTGTTGCGATTTCATTTTCCATGTATCCATCGAGAGAAGGCAGAGGAGCTGTAAGTCCGTCCGTATTTTCTTTAACTCAAAATTTTGCTGCTTCTTCTTTAGATAAGGTCACCTTCCATAAGGTTGGAATATTTTTACCCATCGTGGCAGCACAAATTCACATGTCACGAGTCAAAGTTGTCCACAAGATTACAGGAGATTAATAACCTTATAAAAGCAAAATTAATGTATATTATCCAAGTAGTAAGTGTGTTAATGTATGAGTGTTTGTATTTATATTGTGATTAAAAAAAGTAAGAATGGATTTTTAACGTGTTCTTTAGGCTCCTTTGGAAAGCAGGATTCTCAAAACACAGGAATAAAAAACACATAGAATTAGGGTTGCACGAAACTTGCAATCCTATAGGAATCTATAATGCAGAAAAAATTCTAATATAGCATTTGGATGAATACATGAAAAATACAAGAACCAAAAGAGAGATAAACACAAAGGAAATTTTTCATGAGGTTCAACCTCATATTAGTTTTCCTCCAAAATTCCTATGTTTTCATGCATTTCATGGCAGTCCTAAGGAACTTCGTAGGTTTCAATCCTCTAAAATCCCTATGTTTTCTAAGGATGTTGATTATTGAATCACAAATATTAATTTCTTTGGAAATATCGATATTAAAATATTACTTTAAAAAAGAGAGGACAACAAAAGCTTGTATCAGTCATTACTCACTTCTTGCTCTACTTTGAAGGAAAATGCTTCATATACAACAATTTGCACAACAGAGTTACAACCAGACAAGAGACAATCCATTTGATTAATAATAAGTAAACTACTCCGTTCTAAGGAATTTACACCATTTGATATTAGCCTATTAGGGTTGTTATACGATTTTAGAAAATGGTTTGCATGCATTAGCATCAATGCATGGAACAATCGTGGCTCTATGTAATCTTGATGATTTTTTATTTTCCGAATTGTGGCATCAGTCCATTCAACCCGTTGGCCTTTTTTTCTTCAAGAAAGAGCTTCTTTATTAATTATTCAGAAACAAAGTTACCGTATTGAGCAATTGGCACCCTAAATCTCCATACACCTATAACAATTTTTGCTTTGTTGGCAAAGCCCAAAGCCAGCTGCCGCTGTCAAGGAGTCCATATCACCCATCGCGTATATTGCATACCTTTTCGCACCATTTCCTTGTTTCGTTTTCGTCCTTCAGTGCTTTGGTTGGTACTACTTGACAGTAGGATTGGAAGAGGAGAAAAAATGAGCACATGACACGAAAGTGGAGGGGCCCCGGCCAGCCGGCCATGGGAGGGCCGGAGGGGACGGTGCCACGGCGGGGCCAGCCACGGATAGGGCAAAAGATGGACCGTGGGCGGCGGCCTTTTCCGGACCGTCTTTTTCGGCTTCGTTTTGGTAGCTTTACGGCAACGCCTCCACCGTGCCAACATTTCTCGCCGTCGTTCTACGGCACCTGCTGACCTGCTTGCTTCGCTCAGCCCCCTCCACGCCTCGCCAGTCCACCTTCCGTCAGTGTCTGTCTGCAGAAGTCACCTTTTTCTTTTCGCTGTAAATTCACGGAAAAATTCACCTGTTGCTTTCCAGAGCAAGGGCCAGAAGTGACCAGGCACATTGATCAGGGTGCGCGGCCCAGTTCTGCAGGCAGGCTGCCCTCGGCAAGCTGGAATCCCACACGGCTGCGAGTCCATTTCCCGGAGGAACCGGGTAAAACGGGCTTGCCGCTTAGGCCGCACCAGCCTGCCGGAACAAGTTTTAAAAAGTCGGAGAACGAATCATTTGTGCCGGAAGAAAGCCAAGACGACGCCGGGCAGGTGCATTATATCACGTCGGTCACGCGTAGAATTTAGGACGACCACGCGACCGTCAACTCGTGTGCATAAGCATCAGAGAAGTGGCATGGACAGAAACACGGTGCAGCACGCAGATTTGAAGAAGCCTGAAGCATAAGAAAAAGGCAGGCGGAAAGAAATGAAGAGAGGAACGGGGCTCCGACCTCGCACGCTCCTCGCCCTCGCGGCGCTCATCGTCTACCGTCTGGCTCACTTGGGCTTGGGCCGCGAGGCTGCCACTGGCGCCGTCACCAGCTCCGGCGGCTTCCACGGTGACCACAGTGCTGACGAGTTGGTCGTCGTTGGCCACGAGAAACCGCACGGCCGGCCGCGGGGGCAGCACGGCGCTGGAGGCTCCGGGGTCGGGCGGCCAAAACCGAACGTGAAGGTTCATGACAGGCGGCGTTTCCGACCGCCGCCGCCGCCCGCTCGGCCGTGGCAGCCGGTAACGGCGGCGTCGGCGGCGCTGCGGAACAAGGAGGCGCGGCGTGACGACCTTGCCGTAAGCCGATCGAGAAGCCAAAGGGGTCAAGTAGACAGTGGTACAATGTGCGTGCGTTCGCGGATGTACGTAAAATAGCCGGCGGTAGGCTGGGCCCGGCATGTGTCCCGCGCAAGTTTATCTATGCGAAGTTTTTTTTCCCCCAATTTTGTGCCGAACCCGAACCGATTTGCACTTGCCGAGGTATGCACGTGCACGCCAGTATCCCGCGAGGCCGCGACCAAGGTAACCGGCCCGGTCGCCTGAGCGGCTCAGCCTCGGTTCCGTTTCGCACGGGTGGCCGCGGCTGGCTCGGAGCCCGAGCGCGCGCCTCACACCCGCGGTGGCCGTGGCGCGTCCGGTACTGCCTGGCCTGCTCGAGTTGCCGTGACAACGCTACCACGGGCGCGGCCGGCGGCGTCAGCGTGCGTGGTGGCCTCATCGAAGAGGTGGCCGGCAGCAAGGATCGAGGTGGTCCCCCACAGGAAGTCACGAGTCACGATCGACACAATGAACAGCGACGGCTGGCCGGCGGCGGCACCGGCAGGCTCGGGAGTCAAGCATGTGGAGCCCAGATCGATGTTCAGTGTCGTCGAGCGGCGTGATCGAGTGCTAAGACTACCCGCACTCATGGACCTTTATATTCGTACTCTATTCATCCTAGTCATCACGATTCTCTACTCTAAACCTAGTTCTCCTGCATCCATCCATACTTTATATCTCTACTCTATACCAACTACCCTATATTTTATTCAACCACCCCAACTACCATCTTCTCTCTCCTCACTTTTTCTTTTTCTTTCCTTTTTATTTTTCTTTCCTTTCCCCTCCTCTTTTTTCTCCGCCCGGCCCTCTCCTCTCTCTCGCTGTGGGCAGCGGCGGACGCCATGGCGCGGTGGAGCTCGGGGCAGCGGCGGACGCCGGCGCGGGCGCCCTCGCGCGGCTCCTCACGAGTGTGGGCGACTTCGAGCAGCAGTAGCAGCAAGAGCTGGGCGCAACATGGCTTCCCCGGCGGACGGCGCGACCCCGACGCGGCAGACGGCGCTCCCCGGCGGACGGCGCGGCCTCGGTGCTCCTCGGCGGACGGAGCTCCTCCTCCACGCTGCCTTCTCCCCGCGGAGATGGCGGCCTTCTCGGCTTCTCTTCCCCTCCAGTGCAGAGATGGCGAAGGAGGAGCGCACGGACGACTGCGGCAGGGGCGAATCGAGGGAGCGGAGATGCCGGCGAGGGAGCGGCGGGCCGACGAGTGCGGCGATGGCGCGAGCTCGGCCGACGAGGGAGTGGCGGGTGGGCTCCTCCTCCTCGCCACTGGATCTCGGGGCGAGCGCTCCGGCAAGCTTGGATCCGTGCCCGTCCGACGGAGATGGCGCGCGGCCATAGCGAGGCACGAGGACGAACGGGCACGGTTGCACGATGGGGCCCGACGCGGTTGTAGCGCACGCGCACTATCACGGTAAATTTTGCGCACACGCTCGGATAGCGCAGCGCTTAGCGCTGCAGCGAATTTGCTGCGCTAAAAGTGGGTAGCGCACGGTTTCGCGTACCCAGTGCGGGTAGTCTTGGCGTGCCCAACAACAAGCTAGCCAAGTCGCTGGCTCATATCACGTGTCATCCGACGTGGAGAGATAGAGAGAAAAAAAAATCTCGTTGCTACTCTTTCATCGCAGGGCTGGCACGGCTTTCAGAAAATCCACGGTCTCTGCTGTTCAGGCCCACTTACATTCACTCGTAGCCATGTCCGTTTTTTTTTTTTTGGTTCTTTCTTAGGCCATATCACTATATCAGACTCTCAGCTAGCAAAGTAGCTGGTTCCTCTGAGGACGCCCTAAGAAACCAAAGCACCAGTGACTTTGAGTCAGTTTGTAGCTGTTCGTTGGTGCGTGTGCTCGATGTTCTGTACCCTCCAAGTCTACGTCATGTAATGCTCCGTGGTTTAATTATTTTTAGGCATCCATGATCACAGGATAAATAAAATAGAATATCATTTTACTAGCACCCAGCACCAGCTTCTGAGACATTCTTTACATAGCAAAATTTGTCGCTTCAGGCCTTTGGTGCCACGTAGCGCTGTGCGGAGGTCCGGAGGATCACCCTCCACACAACTTATCTTGGGGCCGTATGGTACGTCCGTCGTCCAAGTCATGGGCTCGTGTGGTAGATACTAATTAGGTCAGGGCAGAAGAGCCCAAGCCACCAAATGATCTGCTAATAAAGGTGATGTTCCAGACAACATCGGCATGAAGATCAAGGTTGTGTAGGCCCTCCATACATCCCTACCATCAATGACATCAGTGACCAAATGTCAGCACAAATCTTATGACAAGTAGTTGGTTCGTCGAAGTGCCCACCTTGCCAAGCACAAAGTTCTAAAAGACTTGAAGATTGTTAGGAATGATGAAAACTCAATGAGAATGCAATTCAAGGATATGGAAAGTCCATGAAAGAATTATTATCACCGGATCTGCTAGAATCACTCATGTCTATAGAAGTTTAGTTGCTATTGCCTTATCGTTTGTTTACCTTGGAGGTTGTTTTCTTTGTTGTCGTAGTTGTCGTCGTCATTGCCTCATCCTCTCAAGATTGTTGTTGCTAGGTCGAGTTGCTCAGTGTAGGCTTGTTTTTAATAATATAATCGGCAACTCTTTTGCTTGGTTCATTTTTTTTAAGTATCTGTTGTCTTTGAGGGAATTGTAGAAGCCACTCCATATGTCATTTAGTTCTGAGATAACACCCCGAGACGTTTTGTTGCAAAATGTCCCCTACCTAATCCACTTCGTTGCAGAAACCTACATGTGCCTAGCCGTTTCCACCCTTTTTCCCCAATAAAGAAACAATAATTCGATTATATTTGATCATTATGTTTCTATAAACTAAAGTAATTTGCAAATAGTAAAATCCGGGAGGGCTGGGACCATGCTTAATAGTTTGATTGTTGTTTTTTTTTGTGAAAGCTGTAAAAAAATATTGAGGTTCAGAAGTATCTAACTTTGATTAACATGTTGGCAGAATGGACATAATTGGCTTAATGCATGTATGATGGTGGGGTGTTCTTTTATAGCAAAATGCCTTGCAGATTGGTATCTCGAAATTTAAAATAGAGTGCCATGCATATGGAATGCCTCTTTCCCCACGGTAGGGCAATGGATTCATTTGGCATACCACTTCCCATGCAAACTCAAAATATTTCCTCTTTCACCCATCACATCAAATATTTGGACGTATGCATGAAGTATTAAATATAGGTAAAAAAATAACTAATTGCTAAGTTTGTCTGGTTTTTGCGAGATGAATCTTTTAAGTCTAGTTACTTTATGGTTGGATAATATTTATCAAATAAAAAACGAAAGATGCTATAGTAACTTTTTATCCACTTTTCACCAACTAAACACACCCACTGAACCAGATTCATGCACCACCACAAGACAGTAGTTACACGTCAATGCCGTACCAGCGGGCAGGTAATTCACCGAATTTTGGCACACTTTGCAGAGTGCGAGCCAGTCTGGTCTCCACCTTTTGTCCGGGAAGTCCGGTTTTACTTCTTCCATATAAGTTCAGAGCGCATTGAGGCCATCAGCCATCCCCGTGAGAAGTTCAAACTTCAAAGCATCACCAATGGCACTTTCGGCTCACCGGCTGGTCGCCGGAGCTCTCGTGATCCTGGCAGCAGTAGCTCTGGCCCGTTCAGACGCCGAGCAACGGAGCCCCAGTCGCGACTTTGTCGCCGACACGATGGGCTCAGGTCAGCTTCAGGGACAGGCTCCACCATGCCAGGCGTTGCATCCGTCCGTTTCGCCGCCCCCGCCGCCATGCCCTGCTGGTCACCAAGATCAGCGTAGAGAAGCCCCGGTGCCGAGATATCTTGGTGTGCAGAGGGCCACACCGGCTCCGCCCTCGCCGCGGCCCGCGCGTCTGGTGAATTATGGGGCGCCATTGCCGCCACCGCCGCCTTGCTCATAGTCATAGGTCATAGCGGAGGTGCTGGTGTTTGTCGGCGTGTGTTGGCTTTGCTCTACTTTGTGGGTGGTGACCGTTTCAATTTTCGACGCAAGCAGCGCAAGGCCGAATTCCATGTGTTGTGTGTCAATCTCATGCGAGGGCTCTGCCTGAGATTTGACAAATAAACAAGTACGTAGAGTATGGTTTTGCGGGTTTTGCTGTACCACCTGTGATTTCAAAAAACAAACGTGCCAATGCTCTAATACAGCGGCGTGAAACGGTGGGTGCATGCATTCGGGCCTCGTTTAGTTACTTTCAAAAACTTTACACTCTATCACATTGAATGTTTAGACACATGCATAGAGTATTAAATATAGATAAAAAACTAATTGCACAAATTACGTATATTTTGCGAGACGAATTTTTAAGCATAATAAGTCCATGATTAGACAATGTCATGCTACGGTAAACATATGCTAATAACAGATTAATTAGTTTTAATAAATTCGTCTCATAATTTACAAACGAGTTCTGTAATTAGTTTTTTTATTAGTATCAAGCACCCCTTCTGACGTTGTATGAAACATTGAAACCAAATAAGACCTCACTTCACAGATCAGAGCTGGTAGCACGACAAGCACGGGCCCACCGACAACACGAGGACATGAACAGTCATGAATGCACGTCGTCGTGGCCGTACGAGTTATTAAACGCCTCATTCAGAGCACCCTCGTGGGTGGGTCACTAAGAACGGTTGACTGATTTTATCACATTTTTCACAATCCAAAACCAATTTGAGCTGAGGGTCTCCTCTGGTAAGTTCAGGATATGGATATTGCTAGTGAGGCCATGAGAAGTTCAATACATCACGTCGCAGAGATGACACACTCGTATCGTCTTGTTGCCCGAGCTCTGGTGATCCTAGCGCTCGCTCTGGTGACCAGGCAGGGGCTGGCTCCGGCTTGCCACACATCACCTGTGCTGCCACAGGCACAGGCACAGCAACCACTGCCGAAAGGTTCTGGTCGCCACGGTCACCGCCGAGAAGCTCCGGTGCCGCCGCTGAGACTCCTTGGCCTGAGGACACCTGTGGCAGCTCCGCCGCCGCCCCGCTCGTCAACTCCACGGGGTCGTAGTCGTAGAGAGCCGTTTCATCCGTCGCCGCCACCCCCGCCGCCGCCGCCATGCTCGTAGCTGTCCTTCAGTCCTTCAAGCAGATGGTAGGATTCTTGCCCATCTCTTGCACGATGCACACCGTCTGAAGCAATCCGTGTACGAGTATGTCAAAATTTCTTTCGTCTTGCCTGCTTGACATCTCCCTACCATTCCACTATTTTATTTTTATTACTAGAAGAAAGCAGTCAGGACATGATCTTGTTTATCCGACCCCAAGAATCTGCAGAACGCATTTGACTGAATTTCTTTGTGTGCGCTGGCTACGATGTGTTTGTTTACACGGTCGCTGGATGACCATTTATTTCAACGCACACAAACCTCGGATTTGTGTATGAAATAGTAGTGCTCGATGCACTTGCCATTTGGTCTGCCAAAAAGCCAACGATCCATTGATTGATTTTCGAGCCGAAGTTCGAGCCCGTGGCAATCTCAACAGTGCAAATTAATCTGCATGAGAATTCTGCTCGTACACAGAATTAGGATACCGCTCTCAACAGTCCACAGTTCCACACCTCCCGAGGTCATGGTCATGGCACTCGAGCAGTTCGTTCAAGCAGAGAGCACCCCCGTGAGCCGTGAGTGAAGAAAGGGACACGTCTGATTTGTCGCACTCCCTGGACTCCAGGTCAGTCTGCTTCTGCTTCTCCTCGAGATATTTATGCAGCTAGAGACAGAGAGCCGTAACGAGTTGAGGACGAGCAGCGCAACCGACATGACACTCTCATCTCGCCTGGTTGCCAGCGTTCTCCTGGTCCTGGCATTAGCTCTGCTCTCTTCCAGCGCAGTGGAGAGGAGCGCCGGGCGCGCTGCCAAGGCGATGGGCTCGGCTCATGATCAGACGTCGGAAGCTCCGGTGCTACCGTTGAGGCCTCTTGGCTTGAGGACACCGGTGGCGGCTCCGCCCCCGCCGAGGTCGGCAACTCCACGAGGGAGTCGGTATCGTCCGTCGCCGTCGCCGCCGCCGCCATCGCAGCTGTAGCTGTAGCTCTAGCGACGCGGGAGAATCGTTTCTTGGCGTCCCATTTCCTGTTTGCCCGTTGTAGTGTTCTTCAGTTGGAGTTTTCAACCAACTGTGTAACCTCCATCGTATTTGGTCATGGATTACTTCGGTGCTTTAAGCACAGATTACCATTCTCTGACTTTATTTCCTTCTTGGCTGCTCAACATTTCAATGCCATTCTTTTCATCGGTTGTGGTAGCACCCGGACGTTTGGACGAGCGTCAGCATCCAGACACTGTTCTTCTTTTTCCTCCTCCTCCTCCTCCCTGCCCACTGCTACCTCGGATGCCACCTTGGCCATCGGCAACCTCGCCGACGACCTCACCTTTTTGTATGTTGCCCTTTTGCAACATCATGTTGGAACTGGTTACAATTTGAGGTTAATCAGCAAATGGACTTCCTGCAGAATCTAGAATTGCTCAGAAAACAACTTCAGGTAGCCATCCTTCACAGAAATCATCATAATTATGTATTGGACAATATGGAAGGCAAGGAATGGGCGTGAAATCAGTTTATAATGCATTAAAAAGATCGGGAAAGGTAAGGTTCGTGCGAAAATTAAAATTTTTCTGTGGCTGTTAATGAACAATGCTATCTTAACGAAGGATAACTTACTGAGAAGAAAATAGGTTGGTAGCCCAATCTGTTTTTTCTTTAATCAGGAGGAAAATGTTTCTCATCTCTTTTTTCAGTGCAGCACAGCCAAGGCTGTCTGGGCAATTGTTGCCCGACGTATTGGCACCAACAATGTACCTAAGTCTTTTGGCCAATGCTGGCTGTGGTGTGAAAAGTGGCTCCCATTTGGTAAACAATTTCATACTGTTGGCATTGCAGCCATTTGCTGGCCAATTTGGAAAACAAGAAACAGAACTTGTTTTGATGGAAAATTTCTCAGACATCCTGCAGAAATCATTTGTTATGCATGTGCGCTCATGGGTTACTGGGCAGGTTTATTTCTGGAGATGGACAAAGAAGCGCCGGAAGCTAGCGCCTTGTTTAGATGCACATGAAAAGTTAAAAATTTTTCACTCTCTCTCCATCACATCAATCTTTGGACCCATGCATGAAGTAGTAAATGTAGGTAAAAATAATAACTAATTACACAGTTTAGTTGGAAATCACGAGATGAATCTTTTAAGCTTAGTTGGTCCACGATTAGACAATATTTGCCAAATAAGACGAAAGTAGTACTATTCATCGGGTTTATTTTTTTTGCGATCTAAACGAGCCCTATGAAAGGTCTTGATGGCTAGAGGGAGGTGAATAGCCTTTAAAAAATTCTACAAAGACAAGCTAAACAAGTTTATCAATACAACAAATAGCGAGATGCGAGTTTTGCTTAGCCTACGGGGTGTTTGCAAGCCACCTATCCAATTCACAATTCTAGTATATTGGCACTCAACCGCACAAGTCAAACTGAGAAAGTAACTACAACTACAACTAGTAAGCTATACAAAAGAGCTACTCTAGCAAAGCTAACTAGCTAGCAAAGATAACTAAGAAAGTAATGCGGAGTTGAGTTAGGAGAGTTTCACCGAGGGGCGAAGTATTGAGCCAACCAATATGATCAACAATGAATTCCAAGACAACCGAACACCGGGATCAATCAATCACAATATGAAAGTGATGACACAAAGATTTATCCCGAGGTTCACGTGCTTGCCGGCACGCTAGTCCCCGTTGTGTCCCTCTTCACCACGTGGTTCGGTGGCTAATCGGTCTCACACCGAGCCTCTCAAAAGGCGCCACAAGAACCTACCAAATGGCAAAAGGTTGCAATGACACGAGCAATTTACTAATGTTGCCTTTGGCGCTTCGCCGAGGTAGACACAAACCCCTCACAAACACCGGAGGTGGCCAAGAACAATCACCAACTCTTGCCAACGCCTCCAAGCTGCTCCAAACCGTCTAGGTGGCGGCAACCACCAAGAGAAACAAGAATCCCGCAGCAAATCAACCACCAAGTGCTAACTAGATGCAATCTCACAATGCAAATGCACTTGGATCACTCAATCTCACTTCGAATATACAAACAAGCAAGAGAGATGAGTGGGAGGGGAGTTGCTTAGCTCAAAGTGCTCACAAGTATGTCAAAAAGTCCAAGAGAGAGAGCCTTGAGCCGGCCAACGAGTATTTATAGACGTACCCCTTCGAATATAGCCGTTAGGAACTTAAACAGCCGCAGTCGCGCTGACCGGACGCGCTGGTCGCGTGGACCGGACGCGCCGATCGCGCAACGGCTCTTTTTCGAAACACCGACCGGACGCGCTGGTCGCAACGACCGGACGCGTTGGTCATGACCGGACGCGCCGGTCCCGTGACTGACCGGACGCACTGGTCAACCCTGAGCCGCGCACAACGAAACATCGACCAGACGCGCTGGAGAACTGACCGGACGCCACAGAGCCAGCGTCCGGTTGGAGTCCAGTAAGCTCCCTGATCGACCGGACGCGTCCGGTCGACTGTGACCGGACGCGCTGCGCGTCCGATCAACCAACTGAAATACGCGCAGACGCTGAACGCTGACCGGACGCGTCCGGTCAAACAGTGACCGCGTCCGGTCCAGCGTCCGGTCACCACTGTGACCTCCGTTCGCCTCCGTTTCTTTTTCCGACTTCCGGCATAGTGGAAAATAGGCGTTTCAACTCCTCGAAAACGCCTGAATCCCGCCTCGCAAGCTCGGCGGGAGGGAGAGAGAGCCCCAAACCCTCTCTACCGCTCAAACTCCACCGCCTTCGCAAACGTGCTAACATCACCAAGTGATCATCACCATGTGCATGTGTGTTAGCATTTTCACAATCATTTTTTGAGGCGTTATTAGTTCTATCCAAATGCATATGATTATGAAATGCACACCTAGAGGCACTTAGGAGTTCAATAGCCGCGTCATTCCCCTCTTTATAGTACGGCTATCTATCCTATAATGTAACCACACCCACTAGGTGTCTTGGTTACTAAAACACAACCCTTAAGCATATACCTTTGCCTTGATCGCATAGGGTTGCGTCCAAATCCAAGTGTGGCCATCATGATCACCATGTCCATCTTGCCACCAACCTTGGAATGTACTAATCCTCATATGCTACATACAACTTAGGCATAGGATTAGTACTTAGGCATTGTCACTAATTACCAACACCAAATATAGGACTTTCAATCTCCCCCTTGTTGGTAATTGGTGACAACCCTTTCACAAAGATATTATGATAAAAATTTTGTTGAACCCATGTCACATTGTCCAAGTATATTACCATTTGTAAGAATTATGGACATGTGATCATGAATTCAAATTGATAGCAATGGCTCCTCCTACATGTATGCTATATATTTGGATATAGGAAGCATACATGTTAGATAGGAAAGATTAGGAGCATTGACTACAAATAGGTGCTAAGTGTTTTAGATTATTGACCTTTGAAGCGTGATACCATCGGAGTAGCGATAAACACCATCTTAGCACCTTGTGTAGTTAGATATCACTTGAAAAAGCACAAACAAAACTAGAAACCTCGTGAGATCAACATTATAAGCAAGGCTCTAGTACCACTTTGAAAAATATGAAGCAAGAGAAATCTAACTACTTCCTATTCATGCTATTACTTCAATACACCACTCAAATTATACTAGCAAGTCACCACACAAGCAAAGTATCGGAGAAAAAGAAATGCATAACTATGCATCATACATATGAAGTGCACATGAAAATGCAACATTCATGTTTAAGAGCTTGCTCCCCCTACTTGTGTGCTCAAAATTTTAGTTGATCCCCTTCTTTTATCAATTCTCCCCCAATTCTCCCCTTTAGGTTTTCCCTTTTAGAATCTATCTTTTAGAATCTATCTTTGTGAACAACATTTTTCTTCCCCTTTGAGTTCTATCTTTGTGAACGACATTTTCTCCCCCTTTGGCACCAATGACCACAAGGAGCCAATTTTAGATAGATTATCATGTTTGAATTATGGGGTGAGGATCAAGTTTGTGATTCAACCTAGATTGCTTGCATAAATAAAATGCTTCGGTTTGATCCAAGGGCAAGCTTCTTCACACCTCACTAGAAGGGTTATCATGCACCATGTTGAAGCAAATATTTAGACAAGTGATCTAGATTAAACACTTAGGATCACAAGCTACTTAAAGAAGTTATATGCTACCACTAGATCATACAAGACAAGGAAACAATAGTGGCACCATATAAACTTCAAAGTCATTTGATTTTCATGAATGAGCCTAGAACATGTAAATTATGACTAGATGCACTAAACAAGTCCTTAGCATAGAATGTATGATATGTCAACCAATTGTACCTTGGGGCTCGAAGGAGAGGCATGTCATATCATGGAGGTGCATCAACTCATGTTGGAGAAGTCAAGTATGTTCAACTCATTCTTTAGCTTGTGAAATCTCTTCTCATCAAGTGGCTTGGTGAATAGATCGGCTAATTGATCTTCGGTGCCCACACTCTCAATAGCAATGTCACCCTTTTGTTGATGATCTATAATAAAATGATGACGAACATCAATATGCTTTGTTCTTTGATGTTGAACCGGATTGTTGGTTAGCTTCACGGCACTTTCATTGTCACATAGCAATGGCACATTCTTAAAATTGATTCCAAAATCCTTCAATGTTGCCTTCATCCACAAGATTTGTGCACAACAACTACCCGCGGCGATGTATTCGGCTTCGGCGGTAGATAGTGCAATACTATTTTGCTTCTTGGATGACCATGAGACAAGTGATCTTCCCAACAATTGACAAGTCCCGGAAGTGCTCTTTCTCTCCACTTTGTCACCGGCATAGTCGGAATCCGAATATCCAACTAGCTCAAAGCTTGTACCTTTGGGATACCATAATACAACATCTTATGTATGCTTCAAATACCTCAATATTCTCTTTGTTGCCTTCAAATGACTTTCTCTTGGTGAGGCTTGAAATCTTGCACACATGCATACACTAAACATCACATCGGGTCTTGATGTCGTCACATAGAGTAGGCTACCAATCATTGATCTATAAAGCTTTTGATCCACCATGTTGCCACTCTTGTCACTATCCAAACTTCCACTAGTGCCCATTGGAGTTGTAATGCCCTTTGCATCTTCCATGCCAAACTTCTTGAGCATATCTTTGATGTATTTGGTTTGGCTCACAAATGTTCCTTCCTTCATTTGTTTGATTTGAAGTCCAAGAAAGAAACTAAGTTCACCGATCATTGACATTTCAAATTTCTTTGCCATCATTTTCCCAAACTCATCACAATAATCTTGATTGGTTGAACCGAAGATGATATCATCAACATATATTTGCAATACAAACAAGTCTTTCCCAATCTTTTTGGTGAAGAGAGTAGTATCCACTTTACCCATGACAAATTCCTTGGATAGCAAGAAGTCCCTCAATCTTTCATACCATGCTCTAGGTGCTTGCTTCAATCCATACAAAGCTTTTCTCAATTTATAGACATGATTGAGTTTCTTGTCATCTTCAAAACCGGGAGGTTGCTCCACATACACCTCTTCTTGAATGTACCCATTGAGAAATGCACTCTTCACATCCATTTGATATAGCTTGATATTGTGAGCACAAGCATAGGCAAGTAAAATCCTAATTGCTTCCAATCTAGCAACCGGGGCATATGTTTCACCAAAGTCAAGACCCTCTATTTGTGTGTAACCTTGAGCCACTAGTCTTGCTTTGTTCCTTACTACTATCCCATCTTGATCTTACTTGTTGCGAAAGACCCATCTTGTTCCAATGACATTGTGATCCTTAGACCTCTCAACTAGTTTCCATACTTCATTTCTCTTGAAGTTGTTGAGCTCTTCATGCATTGCATTTACCCAATCCGGATCTCTCAATGCTTTATCAATGTCCTTGGGTTCTTCTATTGACATAAAAGAAGAGTGAGCACAAAACGATGCCAATCTTGATCTAGTTTGAACTCCCCTTTGTATGTCACCAATGATGGAATCCAATGGATGATCTCTTGCAATGTTAGTTGGTTGAAGCACTTGGACTTGATAGCTTGGATGTTGATGTTGATCATGAGTCGGAGATGATGAACTAGCCACTTGTTGATCTTGTTGCACTTG
The DNA here is from genome assembly GCA_022457205.1 of Saccharum spontaneum. Classification (NCBI taxonomy): domain Eukaryota; kingdom Viridiplantae; phylum Streptophyta; class Magnoliopsida; order Poales; family Poaceae; genus Saccharum; species Saccharum spontaneum. The sequence continues at coordinate 28,327,374 of CM039579.1, forward strand.
AGATGATGTACTAGCTTGATTTTGCATTAGAGAACCACTAGCTTGTGTAATTGGACTTTGGAGCACTTGATCTTTGTTGTCATCCACATCAATCACTTGCTTCGGCCTAATATCACCAATATCCATTTCTTTCATAGCATTGGTCAATTAAGTTCCTCTCACATCATCCAAGTTATTTTCTTCATCTTGAGAGCCATTTGTTTCATCAAACTCAACATCATGAACTTCCTCAAGTAAACCACTAGCCAAATTCCAAACTCTATAAGCTTTGCTAGTAGTGGAGTAACCAAGTAAGAATCCTTCATCACATTTCTTCTCAAACTTGCTCAATCTAGTGCCCTTCTTCAAGATATAGCATTTGCAACCAAATACCCGAAAGTATGCAATGTTGGGCTTTCTTCCATTTAAGATCTCATATGGTGTCTTCTCTAGGAACTTGTGGCAATAGAGGCGGTTGCTATAGAAGCAAGCCGTGTTGATTGCTTCGGCCCAAAAAGAATGACTCACATCATACTCATTCAACATTGATCTTGCCATATCAATCAAGGTTCTATTCTTTCTTTCAACTAAGCCATTTGACTGAGGTGTATACTTGGCCGAAAATTGATGTTTGATTCCAAGCTCCTCACATAGCTCATTAACTCTTGTATTTCTAAACTCACTTCCATTGTCGCTTCTCACTTTCTTGATTGTGGTTTCAAACTCATTTTGTACCCTCTTGATGAACTTCTTGAATATGTCAAATACATCACTCTTGTCCACAAGAAAGAATACCCATGTGTATCTAGTGAAATCATCCACAATCACAAAGCCATACTTGTTGCCACCAATGCTTGTATATGTAGTTGGCCCAAATAGATCCATGTGCAACAACTCAAATGCCTTGGAAGTACTCATGATGCTTTTCAATGGATGAGTGTTGCCTACTTGCTTTCCGGCTTGACATGCACTATATAGCTTATCCTTCTCAAATGTGACATCCTTCAAGCCTCTAACTAAGTCATGCTTCACTAACTTGTTCAATTGCTTCATGCCAACATGACTAAGTCTTCTATGCCATAACCAACCCATACTTGATTTGGTGAGCAAGCATGTTGAAAGTTGAGTGTCACTAGCATTGAAATCAACCAAGTATAGATTCTCATATCTAAAACCCTTGAAGATCAAATTAGAGCCATCAACACTAATTATCTCCACATCATCAACACCAAATATGCACTTGAAACCGAGATCACACAATTGAGCAACCGAGAGAAGATTGAAGTTCAACTTCTCAACTAGGAGCACATTGGAAATGCTATGATCATTTGAGATTGCAATCCTTCCAAGGGCCTTCACATCACCCTTGCTATTGTCACCAAATGTGATACTATCAATGCCACTATCATTTGATTTGAGAGAGTTGAACATTCTTGAATCACCGGTCATATGTTGAGAGCACCCACTATCAAGCACCCAATGCCTTCCTCCAGCCTTGTAATTTACCTACAAAATAAATTAATGTTTCTTAGGTACCCATACTTGTTTGGGTCCTTGGAGGTTAGTAACTAAGCTCTTTGGTACCCAAATGGCCTTCTTCTTTGGACCCACAATTGGTGTACCAACAAACCTAGCATGCACACCTTTTTCACCCTTGGTAAGCACATAACAAGAATCAAAAGGAATGTAATCCATTTTAGCATGAAACTTGTTGTTCTTGTTCATTTTATTACAATTAATCTCTAGATGCCCAATTTGCTTGCATCTATTGCAATAACGACCATTGCTCTTCACAAAGCGAGACTTTGGAGTAGCAAAGGCCGCCTTGCCCTTCTTGGGAGTATAGCCCAAACCCTCTTTGTTAAGAGAGAACCTTTGGCTACCCAAGCATTTTAGCAAGCGGGCATCTCCACCATAGGCATTGCCTAATGCGCGGGTGAGATCATCCACTTCTCTCTTGAGAGTCTCATTCTCAACCACAAGCGATCCATCACTAGTGGTAGAGGTAGAGTTGGTTGTGGTGGATGATGATGAGCTACATGAAGCATTAGTAGGACCAACAAATAAAGAATCATCAATAATATCACATGTTAATCCAATATCACAAGTGACAATCACTTGCTCCTCCTTAGCTTCCTTCATGAGCTTCTCCAACTTGAGGTCCTTCTCCTTGATGAGCTCAAGTAGAGAGGAGTGGGCTTCCTTAAGCCTAGTGTGAGCAACTTCAAGGTCCACGTGGTCTTCCTTTAGACACTCACGAGAGGCCTCTAACTCATCAAAGGATTTCCTAAGAGCTTTGAGCTCTTGTTCAATTCCTTTGCACTCCTTACTCTTTTTGAGAGCAACAAGCTCCTCCATCAAGGCATCATTTTCATTGCTCTTGGCAATGAGCTCTTGCACCAAGATTTTGCACTTCTTGGTTGTCCTCTTGTAGCCCTTGCTCATTTGATCTATTATGCCTAATAGATCATCCTTGGAGTAGTCCTCATCCTCCTCATCATCACTCCTACAACCATCACTAGCACAAGAATCATCGTCACTATCATCATATTTTACCTTGGTAGGCTTGGCCATAAGGCATGTCTATGTAGTGTCGAAGATGGATGGCTTGTTGGAGAGGGCGATGCTTGCAATGGCTCGCCGAGTGGTCCTCTCATCATCACTAGAGCTATCATCATCACTATCAGAGTTATCACTATCCCAAGTGACCACATAGCCACCACCCTTCTTCTTCTTGTTGATAGTGAAGCTCTTCTTCTCTTTCTTCTCCTTCTTATCCTTCTTGTTCTTCTTCAACTTCAACTCCCCATCATGATATCTTTTGTCTTCATAGGGGCACTTTGCCACTACATGATCGGGGCTATTGCAATTGTAGCAAAGCATCTCCTTTGCCTTCATGAAGTCCCTTCTCTTTCTTGCACCATATCCTTTCTTCTTCATGAACCTCCCCATCTTGTGCACTAGGAGGGCCATGGTCTCATCATCGAATGGATCATCATCATCGCTCTCCACCTTGCTCTTGCCCTTAGAAGATGAAGCCTTGAATGCAATGGGCTTCTCTTGCTTGACCTTGATCTCCTTCTTCTCATCTTCATCTTCATCATCATCATATTGAGCATCGGTCATGACATCTCCAAGCACTTGGTTTGGAGTCACCTTGTCCAAACCCTCTCTTTGGATCATCTTCCTCAAGATAGCAAACTTCTTAGGTAAGTTCATCAAGAACTTATGTGAGAAGTCCTTGTCCTTGACATCTTCTCCTAGGCTCTTGAGATCATTGACAATAACTTGTAGCCTATAGAACATCTCCGGTATGGACTCATCATCCTTCATTTTGAAGCTTGCAAACTTATCCTTGAGCATATAGAGCTTGGCACTCTTTACCGTTGAAGTGCCCTCATATGTTTCCTCTAATCTTGTCCACACTTCACTTGCCATCTCAAGATCCTTGATTTGCTCAAAGACCTTTGCATCAATCCCATTATAGAGAGAGTTGAGAGCCATAGTGTTGCATTGGTTGTTGATGCGGTCATTGTTGGTGAGGTTGTCGGGATCAATGATAACATAATCATGATGTGTCCCCTCCCAAACCTTCTCATTGATAGAGCCAAGATATTGCTTCATCTTTCTTTTCCAATGATCAAAAGATGAGACACCATCAAAGAATGGAGGCTTGCCCCCGACATGGTTGAACACAACTTGAGCCATCTTACACCGAGGTTGTTAAGCCTTACAAACGGTGACCACGGCTCCGATACCACTTGAAAGGTCTTGATGGCTAGAGGGGGAGTGAATAGCCTTTAAAAAATTCTACAAAGACAAGCTAAACAAGTTTATCAATACAACAAATAGCGAGATACGAGTTTTGCTTAGCCTACGGGGTGTTTGCAAGCCACCTATCCAATTCACAATTCTAGTATATTGACACTCAACCGCACAAGTCAAACCGAGAAAGTAACTACAACTACAACTAGTAAGCTACACAAAAGAGCTACTCTAGCAAAGCTAACTAGCTAGCAAAGATAACTAAGAAAGTAATGCGGAGTTGAGTTAGGAGAGTTTCACCGAGGGGCGAAGTATTGAGCCAACCAATATGATCAACAATGAATTCCAAGACAACCGAACACCGGGATCAATCAATCACAATATGAAAGTGATGACACAAAGATTTATCCCGAGGTTCACGTGCTTGCCGGCACGCTAGTCCCCGTTGTGTCCCTCTTCACCACGTGGTTCGGTGGCTAATCGGTCTCACACCGAGCCTCTCAAAAGGCGCCACAAGAACCTACCAAATGGCAAAAGGTTGCAATAACACGAGCAATTTACTAATATTGCCTTTGGCGCTTCGCCGAGGTAGGCACAAACCCCTCACAAACACCGGAGGTGGCCAAGAACAATCACCAACTCTTGCCAACGCCTCCAAGCTGCTCCAAACCGTCTAGGTGGCGGCAACCACCAAGAGAAACAAGAATCCCGCAGCAAATCAACCACCAAGTGCCAACTAGATGCAATCTCACAATGCAAATGCACTTGGATCACTCAATCTCACTTCGAATATGCAAACAAGCAAGAGAGATGAGTGGGAGGGGAGTTGCTTAGCTCAAAGTGCTCACAAGTATGTCAAAAAGTCCAAGAGAGAGAGCCTTGAGCCGGCCAACGAGTATTTATAGACGTACCCCTTCGAATATAGCCGTTAGGAACTTAAACAGCCGCAGTCGCGCTGACCGGACGCGCTGGTCGCGTGGACCGGACGCGCCGATCGCGCAACGGCTCTTTTTCGAAACACCGACCGGATGCGCTGGTCGCAACGACCGGACGCGCTGGTCATGACCGGACGCGCCGGTCCCGTGACTGACCGGACGCGCTGGTCAACCCTGAGCCGCGCACAACGAAACATCGACCGGACGCACTGGAGAACTGATCGGACGCCACAGAGCCAGCGTCCGGTTGGAGTCCAGTAAGCTCCCTGATCGACCGGACGCGTCCGGTCGACTGTGACCGGACGCGCTGCGCGTCCGATCAACCAACTAAAATACGCGCAGACGCTGAACGCTGACCGGACGCGTCCGGTCAAACAGTGACCGCATCCGGTCCAGCGTCCGGTCACCACTGTGACCTCCGTTCGCCTCCGTTTCTTTTTCCGACTTCCGGCATAGTGGAAAATAGGCGTTTCAACTCCTCGAAAACGCCTGAATCCCGCCTCGCAAGCTCGGCGGGAGGGAGAGAGAGCCCCAAACCCTCTCTACCGCTCAAACTCCACCGCCTTCGCAAACGTGCTAACATCACCAAGTGATCATCACCATGTGCATGTGTGTTAGCATTTTCACAATCATTTTTTGAGGCGTTATTAGTTCTATCCAAATGCATATGATTATGAAATGCACACCTAGAGGCACTTAGGAGTTCAATAGCCACGTCATTCCCCTCTTTATAGTACGGCTATCTATCCTATAATGTAACCACACCCACTAGGTGTCTTGGTTACTAAAACACAACCCTTAAGCATATACCTTTGCCTTGATCGCGTAGGGTTGCATCAAAATCCAAGTGTGGCCATCATGATCACCATGTCCATCTTGCCACCAACCTTGGAATGTACTAATCCTCATATGCTACATACAACTTAGGCATAGGATTAGTACTTAGGCATTGTCACTAATTACCAACACCAAACATAGGACTTTCACCCTAGGATAAATACCATGCTGCAGATCGCCGCCAAGATGTGCAATGATGGAAGTTTTCTCTTGGAAGACAGACCTGATGACAATGCACAGGAATGAAGTGGGCAGAAAGGATGGGAGCTGATCTTCGAAATGAGAAAATTGCTAAAATATGACTCCCAAACACGTGCCTTTGTTAAAATAGGACTCTTAACGTTGGTTTTGCTAAAATAGGACTCGAAACGTTGTCACTTTGTTATAATGACATTTTTGACACTTTTAATCACATTTGTCATCTCAAATACATGTATTTTGCCTTGAGCTGACTATTTTACCCTTAGACCTTTAAAACACGTGTATAAGTGGGCTGTTGGCCGCTGCCTGGGCTGGCTGGCCGGCCGCCTTGCCATGGCTTGGCTGGTCGTGGCCTGGGCTGGCTGGCTGCCGCTTGGGCATGGCTGGCCGTGGCTTGGGCTTGCTGGCCGCTGCCTGTATAGTGTAGTACGTACTGCATGTACACTTGTAATACGGAACAAACAAGACTGCCTCGTATACGTACTGCATGCATGCATATATGCATATATATACAAGATTGAAATAGAAAAATGATGATCCAAGCAATATAAAAAATACATAAATTTAGGACAAAGAAGTTCATATCATAAAACCATGATTCTAGCAGTTACAAGTTCATCGCATAAGACTATAATTTAGTTTAAAACAAGATCCAAGTCATGAAATAAATCATGAGCAATTTACACTCATCGCACAACTAAAGTAATTCATCCAATGTGTAGCTTCCTCTTCGGTGTCATCTTCTTGGGTGCTGCAGCGGTAGGCATCCTCACGGGACTATTGGTGTCAACTTGTGAAGATGTGCCCTCCCCTATGCTGCACATAAATTCAATACGACAATTAGATGTTTAGAAAAATTTATGTATGGTAAATGTGTCAATTTCTATATTCATAATTTTTTATCTTATTGTGACCCTTCCTGGACTATCACGTATAATTTCTTCTCCAGTCGGCCTCCGTGGAGTGCTAGGTTCTGCTGGCTCTATTGTAACATTTTTCCTTGGTTGCCTACGCCTTCTAGACAATCGAAGATAACAATCACAAACTTGAGCAATCCAAGTTAATCAGAAAAAAAATCAATGACTTCTCACATGCTACAGAGGCAATAATGTAAGCAAAGCAAAGTTCAGAGTGCATATATGCATATATATGCTAGTGGCCTCATATACGTACTGCATGCATGCAAAGGAACAAACAAGATTCACTTGGAACAAACAAGACTGCCTCATATACATACTGCATGCATGCATATACAAGATTGAAATACATGTACAGACTAAACATACATCATTGCACTTTGTGTTCAGCCATAAAAAAAACAAAGTTGTGGAATATACAGACTATTTACCTCTTTTTTGCGGTCAGCATTACGTACTACACTGTACAGACAGCGGCCAGCAAGCCCAGGCCATGGCTAGCCATGCGCAGGCGGCAGCCACCACGGCCAGCCAAGCCATGGCAAGGCGGCCGGCCAGCAGCCCACCTATACACGTGTTTTAAAGACCTAAGGGTAAAATAGTCAGCTCAAGGCAAAATACATGTATTTAGATGACAAATGTGATTAAAAGTGTCAAAATGTCATTATAACAAAGTGACAACATTTCAAGTTCTATTTTAGCAAAGCCAACATTAGGAGTCCTATTTTAGCAAAGACATATGTTTAAGAGTCCTATTTTAGCAATTTTCTCATCTGAAATCCGTTTCTGGAACCTTCCTTTTGGTTATCGTTGTAATGGCTGCCGGCACTATGTTAAGGGGGTGTTTAGATGCAAAAACTTTTAGAATTTGGGTACTGTAGCACTTTCGTTTGTATTTGACAATTAGTATCCAATCATGGACTAATTTGGCTCAAAAGATTAGTCTCGTGATTTACAACCAAACTGTGCAATTAGTTATTTTTTTATCTATATTTAATATTCCATGCATGTGTTTAAAGATTCGATGTGATAGGACGAAAAGTAAAAATTTGGAATTTTGAAGGCGGCCTAAGTCCGGTTAGTTGGCCTGGCATCTGCGGTGGCGATGTTTGGCATATATCTTTCTTTGCTCTAGGGCCATGTTTAGATGACACCAAAATGCAAAAAGTTTTCAAGATTCTCCGTCACATCACATATGCTGGTACATATATGGAGCACTAAATATAGGTAAAAAAATAACTAATTACATAGTTTATCTGTAAATGTCGAGATGAATCTTTTGAGCCTAGTTAATCTATGATTGGACAAAGTTTGTCAAATACAAACGAAAAGTGTTACAGTGCTTTTTCAAAAAGTTTTCACAATCTAAACATGGCCTAAGTCGGTTAAAACTAGTCGGTGGTTGTGAGTCTGCCAATCCTGGCATGTCTGTGTTTCTTTACTACCTGAAACAGTCTAAAAAACTCTGTATTTCCGTTAACTCTAATGGAAATGGGGGATGCCTCCAGTTTGAAAAAAATTCAACCTTCAATTCAAGAGTCCAAGAGAGAATTCAAAGAAGAGTTTGCACGGCTGATTTTGCGCGCCAAAAGAAAGTACTTTCCCTCAATTGAATTATGGTTAAACACAGTCTGATCTCATTAGCTTGGCTCAATTTTTTCAACTCTTTCTTTGTTTCTTAATTTATTTTCTTTCGCCTAAATGCTACTTGTAATTCAATGTCTTAATTTTCAATAAATTCCAGTAGGGGCCGACGACCTCACCGCCGACCGCCCACCCTCATCACTCCTTCTCTATCCTTCCCTAATCCCAGTTCGCCTGCGACCTACCTCCTCCTCCCTACCCGTGGCCACCTTGGACATCGCCCTGGTCGCCGGCTACCTCGCCGGCAACGTCACTACTAGCCGCCCACCCTTGCCGCTCCTTCCCCACCTGTCCATAATCCCAATCCGCTGGTGACCTAAGTTTGTTATCGCCCCCGCCGGTCCACCGATTGTCTTCCCCCGTCCGCTTGGCGTCGCCCCGCCGCCGGTCGAACCATCTCCACCACCCCCAGGCCCCTCCCTTTCTAAGGCCGTTTGGGTATTAGTTGTGGTGGCGGCAAAACGACGACCCACCCTCCAATGGCGCTTGCGGTCGCGTTCGGGCGGACTCAGACCCACGTTACATCATTACTATTCTTTTATCCTAGTATGCATGCATTCTTTTATCCTAGTGCCACAGTTGTTCATCCATATTCAGCAACTAATACTCCCTGATGCACCTGCTTGGTCACATCCACTTAAGATTCTTAGTAAGAATTACTCCTCTTCAAAGCCAACAGCAAAATCTCGCACAGATTTTAGTTAGAAACATATATAAATCATTTCTCTATACCCCGCACCACCTGCTGTTCAATCACCACTAAAATAGCTTTAGATCTGACCACTCTAAAATCAACTAGGGGTGTGTTTAGTTCGCGAAAGTTTTTGGCTTTGGCTACTGTAGCACTTTCGTTTATATTTGTCAATTAGTGTCCAATCATAGACTAATTAAGCTTAAAAGATTTGTCTCGTGGTTTTCTACCAAGCTGTGTAATTAGTTTTTTTTTCATCTATATTTAATGCTCCATGCATGTGTCCAAACATTCGATGTGATGGAGAATCTTAAAAAAATTTTGGAACTAAACATGGCCTAGAATCCCTCCATCACAAATTCAAGGAGCTAGAGCTAAAATCAAAGAGTTGAACTATCAAATAGACCCTAAGCATTTTCTTTTCTGAATTATAATTTGGTTCACAATGTTACAACAATATACTGTTGAAAGTATTGAATAGTTAAGATGTTTTGACTTTCTAGATACATAGTTTTTTAATACATTTAGATATATATTATGTCTAGATACATGAGCAATGTATCCAGAAAAGACAAATCATTTTATAATTTGGAACGAAGAGAATACCTAAGTTTGGTATTTCAGCCAATCTGCAGATATTGGCTTTGGCTATCAAAATTAGCACAATATATTCAAAAACCATCCACAGTCCACGCATCCCGAGATCATGGCACATCAGCTCGTTCAGAGCAGAGAGCATCCCAGTGACACCGAGTGAAGAAGGGGACACGCTAGATTTGTCGCACTCCCCGGACTCGGTCCACGCCAGTCTGAATGTCTGATCCCCGGATATCAACAGCTCTTTCCTTTTCTGGTACTGTAGTAGACTTCAACGGGATATTATTTATGCAGCTAGAGAGAACATAACGAGTTCAGGTCGAGCAACCAACATGACACTCATCTCGCCTGGTTGCCGGCGTTCTCCTGGTCCTGGCATTAGCTCTGCTCTCTTCCAGCGCAGACGAGAGGAGCACCGGGCGCGCTGCTAGTGCCAACGCGATGGGCTCAGCTCATGATCACTTGATCAGACGTCGGGAGCTCCGGTGCCGCTGTTGAGGCCTTGGCTTGAGGACACCGGTGGCGGCTCCGCCCCTGCCGAGGTCGGCAACTCCACGGGCGAGTATAAGGCCATATCATCATTCGTCACCGCCGCCGCCGCCGCCATGCTCGTAGCTGTAGGCTGTACCTCTAGCTAGGCCTCTAGTCTAGCTCTAGAGACGTGAGAAAAACGGTTTGTATCAGACATTCAAATACAACACCCTCTCCCCCCGAGCGACTCGGGGCGACCAGCCTCCGCAGCTCCAGCGATCTCCTCCCGCTTCCTCTCTGGCCACCGCCGTCCTCCAGCGTGCGGCGGCGGTGGCCCGAAAAAAGGACCCCGTCGCAGACCTTTTCCTCCCTCCCTCCCTCCCTCCCTCCCTCCCCCCCACTCCATCTCTCCTCTACAACCTTCCACGACAACTACGGCGAGCTAGTCGGCCGGCCACCCGGATCTAGGCCGCCCCTTGCCGGATCTGTGGTCTGCGAGGTGGAAGGGGCGTCGCTCGCTGTGGCGTGGGTGTCGTCACCACCGCTACCTTCTTTGGCGGATCCGGCGGTTTCGGTGGCCGACGGGGCAGATCAGGGGGTCAGGGCCAGTTCTGGCCTCTCCTGCCACGGATCCGTGGCCGCCGGTAGGGATGCGGCGACTGGCCTGGCGTTCGGTGACCTCGGTTGCCAGGCAGCTCGCCTGCGGCTGGCGGCCAGGGCTGCGGCTGCCTAACCGTGCCTACGTGTGCTCGGCACCGGCGGACAGGCAACGTCGCCGCGGCGGCCAGGCCGTGCCCACCTTGGCCATGCCGGTGTCCACGGCAGCGGCGGCCAGGCTGCGCTATGAGTGACGGGCGTCCATCGGTCTGGCCTGCCGTGGCCGGCGAGCAGTCTTGGGATGAAAATCTCGCCAAGCTTCTTGCCTTGGGCCGACGACGATGGCGCGCCAGTGTCATCACCTTCTTGGAGGCGTCGTCAATTTCTACTCGTTGTTGGGGTTGCTGGGCCAAGTTTGGGGACAAAAGTCCCTCTCGGGTGCCTCTCCCAACAAAGTTGGCGTCCGCGGATGTCATTCCCTTGTTGAAGGCTTCATTGTTGCACTCTGCCTGCTCCTCCCACGCCGTTCGCCGGAAGTCACTCCTTACTGTACTGTGCCTGTGTGTGCCTCATTCTACTCTTCACATCGGTTTGGCCTGCCTCAGTTGATGTTGCCGCTGTAGTCGCTCGGCTGGTCATAGCTGGCTATCTGGTCGCTCTTGATGTTAAAGCCGCAGTCGCGCGGTTCACAGCAGCTACCTAGTCGCCGTTGATGTTGCCGCTGCAGTCACTCGGTTCACAGCGGCTACCTGGTCGCTGTTGGAGTTGCCGATGTAGTCGTTCGGTTGATCACAGCGACTACCTGGTCATTGCTGTCGCCGTTATCTTGGTTCTTTCGGTGGATGCTTTGCCACCGTGGCTTCGTCTTTTGAGTGGGCAGCCTTTGCGTTGAATTTTTTCTGTAGGTTCAGTGGGTTAGGTTTACAGTGAAGGGTCCTCTCCCTTCCGCCCTTCTTACTTGTTTTCTTGTTTTCTTGTATCGGGTGCTTGGGGGTCTTGTAACCTTGGGATTACCGGGATGTCTATTGTTGTAGCTTTTTAACATCCTCTACTTCCTTTTAGTGAAAAATGGGCTATATGGTCGATCGAGAAAAAGAAAAATGGTTTGTTGGCGTTGGCGTCCCATTTCATGTAAGCCTGTTGTAGTGTTCTTTGGTTGGGAGTTTTCAACCAACTGTGTAACTGTGTAAGCTCTATCGGTCATGGATTCAGTCAGGTATTTGGGCGGTTTCAGCACCAAACACCACCGTCTGCTGATTAATATTTCCTTCTTGTCTGCTCAACATTTCTGTGCCATTCTTTTGTTGGCATGAACTTGCTCACCCGAATCACCAGGCCAGAGGACCAGAACACGTTCTATAGTTTGGCCTTGTTTAGTTCCCTCGAGAATCCAGAATTTGGCACTATATAAAAAGAAGATTCTCATCTCATCAAAATATCGGCACATGCATGGAGTACTAAATATAAATGAAATCAAAAACTAATTACACAGTTATGTTATACTTTGCGAGACGAACGTTTTGAGCCTAATTAATCAATGTTTGGATAATTTTTACCAAATACAAACGAATGCTACAGTAAGCTGCCGTTCCGCACGGTGAATCCGGCGGCGCCGATTCCGGGCAACTAAACAAGGGCTCTTATTGAATTTCTAACTGCGCAGAATTCAAGGCTTTGCAGCGCTTCTACTACTGTTTAATACTGTTTGGACACTGTGTTTTAACACTACGGTCTTGTTTAGATGTAAACTTTTTTAGTGAAAATGTCACATCGGATGTTCCATGCGATGTCGGAAGGAGTTTTCAAATACTAATAAAAAAACTAATTACATAGCTTGCCTAGAAACCGCGAGACGAATTTATTAAGCCTAATTAATCTGTCGTTAGCACATTTGTTACTGTAGCACTTTAGTGTCAAATCACGGACTAATTAGGCTCAAACGTTCATCTCACGATTTCCAACCAAACTGTGCAATTAGTTTTTTTCATTTATATTTAATACTCTATGCATATGCTGCAAGATTCGATATGATAGTTTTAGGCAAAAAGTTTTTATCTAAGCAGGCCTATTTTATCCCATAGTAGTGGCCTGCGTCTGCGTTGAAATTCACCAGCTCGGCCACTTGTGGTGGTCGGGTATGACGTGACCTCGAAGGGGCTCACGAGTGAACCGTTGTGAGTTTGGACGTTGGACTTTGGACTTGCTGGACGGTGCCCGCAACAATGCGCATGTTACTTTACTGTACTAGAGCTAATTCAGCTGGCCTTTGCCCCGGTTGGTTTCGCTGAAATTTAACTACTACTGATGCTGATTTATTGTAAGAGAAAAATATTGTTTATTTATTAAAAAATACTGCTGAAAAACAGGGCACCTTATGAGCCTGCAGGTTATTTTGTTGCAGGCCTTGGTGTGGAACTGCAATGCCAAAGGTCCGGTTTGGGATTGTTTCTCCTCTCAACGGTTCAGATTTTGACATTTTGTTGTACAGTAGCATAGAGTCGTTTTTCTATGTCTTTTCAAAATGAACTAGCTTCATCGTCTCCTTTGTGTACTGCCGCAGGAATCGGAGCTGAAACCCTGCCGAACGGGTCCAAGTAATTGTTGGGATAGGCTTGGCATCAAGCTTTGCAAGATTGGATCGTGATTTGTGGATGCATCTTTACCCCGCCGCTGTTGATTGAGCATTGATCATCATGGAGTTTCAAATCGGCAAATGATGTGCTTCTGGACTGCTTTGCATCTCTGCCATTCCATTGTCCTAGGGCTCGTTTAGTTCCTAAAATATTTCGCGAATGCTACTGTAGTATTTTTCGTTGTTATTTGGTAATTAGTGTCCCATCATAATCTAATTAGGTCTACACTGTGTAATTAGTTTTATTTTTTATCTATATTTAATGCTCTATGCATGTGTACAAAGATTCGATGTGACGGGAAATCTACTGTTTTTCGCGAAATATTTTGGAACTAAATAATGCTCCATGCATGTGTCAAAGATTTGATGTGACGGAAAATCTACTGTTTTTTCGTGAAATATTTTAGAACTAAACAAGGCGCTAGCATGCCTGGCGTCTGGAGGAAATTTCCAGGGTACTGCTAGACCATTTCTTGGCGGATGACAATCAATTCAGGGAGTGTTTAGATCTCCTCCAACTTCCAAAAATTTTACAAGATTCTCCGTCACATCGAATCTTTGGACGCATGCATAGAGTATTAAATGTAGGTAATGAAAGGATCAAGATGCCCAAGAGGGGAGGTGAATTGGGCTTTTCTAAAAATTAATTGCAAGAATTAAATCCTACAAGCCGGAATTCACCCCTAGTGCCTACTTGTGTTCCTAGTGAGTCTACCGACAAAAGTTTTGCACCCTAGTTTCCAATCCTAGTCTAGCATGGCAATTCTAGGAAAGTAAATCAAGCAATGAAAGTAAATACGAGAATGTAAATGCTTGAATGTAAAGGGCAAGGAACACGGCGATGTTTTTCCGAGGTATCGGAGAGTCGCCACTCCCCACTAGTCCTCGTTGGAGCACCCGCGCAAGGGTGTCGCTCCCCCTTGATCCGCGCAAGGATCAAGTGCTCTCTACGGGTTGATTCTTCGACACTCCGTCGCGGTGAATCACCCACAACCGCTCACAACATGAGTTGGGTCATCCACAAGCTCCGCCGGATGATCACCAAACTCCCAATCACCACCAAGCCGTCTAGGTGATGGCGATCACCAAGAGTAACAAGCTAGAACTCTCACTTGACCACAACGAGCCCAAATGAGGAGATGGATGCACACTTGCTACTCTCTAATCACTAGTGAGGAAATCTCAAACTTTGATTCTCAAATCTCTATCCTCACTAGAGCTCTTGCACTCCCTTGCACTCTAAAGGGTTTTCTCAGATGTTTGAATGAGCAAGAGACCTCTAAAAGAGGTGGAGGGGTTGTATTTATACACCCCTCAAAGAAAACGAACCGTTATGTTCTGACACGGGCTGACCGGACGCGCCGGTCGAACTGACTGGACGCGCCGGTCGCCCGTAACGGTCAAAACGCGATTTTTAACTGAACGACCGGACGCGCCGGTCAGGGGTGACCGGACGCGTCCGATCGTGCAAGGGACCTTACTGTAAGAGCACCGGACGCGAGGCCGCGTCCGACCGTTGATGACCGGACGCGTCCGGTCCTCTCTGGACCTTACTGGACTGTGACCGGACGCGCCGATCACAGCCAGGTCGCGTCCGACGGGCGTTTTCCTCAAGTGACACGTGTCAGCCACTGACCACCGCGTCCGGTCCTCGCGAGGACCGCGTCCGGTGGTCAAGGCCGAAACCCTAGCCGCGGTGACGTACTGACCGGACGCGTCCGGTGCTGCCAAAGACCGCGTCCGGTCAGTGGGAAACAGCCCGAAACTTTCTGAAACACGTCGCAACTTCAACCAAGTTGCTTCCAACTGAACTTTGAGCTATTCTAGGGTTGCCTAGCGCCAAGTTTAACAAGTGTGCACCACACCTAAACATAGGACTCGCCTAGGTCAAGCTACCCGTTCATGCCCCCCTTTATAGTACGGCCAAAAGAGAAAAACGAAGATCCTAACGACTATTCCGAATGTGTCTCAACACCTCGACATCCGGAACTAACCGTCCTTAATCTTGACGTCACTCTTTTGAAAACCGAAACAATTTCCATCAAGGGACACGAATACCATGGTGCCCAAAGCAGTTATAACCTCCATGACCTAACTTACCGACGTTTCTGCAAAACACACGTTAGTCATGGTAATAAAGCGTTGTCATCAATTGCCGAAACCAAACCTTGGGGCCTAGATGCTTTCAATCTCCCCCTTTTTGGTGATTGATGACAACACTAAGGTTCAAAAGATTAGAGTTGAGGTTTTCGAGCATGCTTGGTTCACATAAGCAAAAAGCAATGAGCACAAAGGGTTAGGAATTGTTTATGTGCCCCAAGCCAAAAGAGTGTACTTCATAAGATAAGACAAAAAGCGTTAGTACACAAAAAGATATAGCTCATAAGAAATCGGAGTAAGGCACGGAAGCACAACCTTAGAGCTATAACTAAAACGGTGACATATTATTAGAACTGTGACGAGAATAACACATTAAGACTCAAGGATTACGACTCGACGATAATGTCACACGAATGCAATGCTGAAAGGTAAACATGATATGCATGAATGTAGCACACAAAGAACGAAAACCCTCTAAACTCCCCCTGAAACTACTCTCTCTCCCCCTTTGGCATCAAGCGCCAAAAAACTAATCTAATCTGACGGGGGGACAGACGGAGTCGTGTCGGGTACCGAGGTGCGTGGAGTAATCACAAAGTGAAGCGAATCGCCCTCGGAGTCTGAGCTATCTGGCTGACCCTCTGAAGAAGCACGTGGCTGTGGAGCGGTCTGGGTCTGAGCAGGAACAGGCACTGACTGAGTAGCAACAAGTGGATCTGTCTGAGTAACCTGAGCCTGAAGTGCGCCAGTAGCTGGGGGATCTGTCGAGGCAACTGAAGAAGGGATGGTCTCTGTAGTCCCGGTCCCTGTCACTGGAGGAATGGCTGCCTCGGGAGCTGACAACCCTGACGAAGTGTGAAACGTAGTGGTATGCGAGGGTGTCGGCTGACCAGTCAACTCGCTGTAGGAAGCACTGAAATCACCAATAGGTGTGCCTGTCAGGAGGTGCGGGCGAGGCTGGTCTGACGGTGTAAACCCCGTATGTATAGGAGTGAAGCTCGGGGACTGAAAGGACTGGGGAACCTGCTGCTGTGGAGATGTAAACTGGAAGCTCGGCTGTCCCTGACTCGACGAACCACTGGAATGCAAAGCCTAAGTCATGACAGATGTAGGCGGAGGAACCCCAACTGTGATAAGGTGGCGCAGGAGATCCATGTACTGCTGCTGACTCTGTCGCTGCATCTCAACCTGTTGCCTCTGGATCTCAAGCTGCTGTCGCTGAAACTCGTCCTGACGAGCCTGAATCTGTGCAAGTGCTGCAGCTGTGTCCTGTGCCTGTCGCTGTATCTACTGCTGCTGCTGCTCCTGAGCCTGGGTCAACCTCTCAAGAATAGCCACCATGGCTGGGTCTGAGCGGGAGGCTGAGCCAGAGCCACCGGCCTCGTGGTCATGAGACCGAGGAGACCGGTACCTGGGGATGGGCTGGTAGTCCTCATCTGTGCTGTCTGAAGTGACATCCTCAGGTATGTCAGCAGTCTGAGTCTCAAGGTCCGCGAGCTCTGCCTCAGCAAGCTCGTCAACTCTAGCATCCTGCTCAGCTGCTGTCTCAGGAACGTCTGGGCGCTCACGCTGTCCTAGTGCTGGGGCCTGATCTCTAGTAACGGAGGCCCAAAGCTGACGAATATCATAATCAGGGAAAGCAGTAGTAGTGTTTGCTATCTCCGCCCTGATCTCTGGTGGCATCTGGATAGAAGATCTGATGATAAAGCAAATCCAGTGTGCATAGGGCAGCTGACGATTACCCTTGAAGCCCTCAGCAATTGTGTCCTCCATCTCACTAAGGATAAGATCACAGATGTCAAACTGTCTCTGTGAGAGGAGGTGGTGAACTACCCAAAGCTGCATACGTGTCAGTCCCTCTCTATAGCCAAGTCTGGGAAGTAGAGTGCGTCTGAGTATAGCATCCAAGACTCTGGCAAGTGGCGTCAGGCTAGCAGGCGTACGACGTGACCCTTCGCCAAAAGGCTCGCGAAAGCAGGGTCGAACCAGGTCGGTAGGTGGCACTGAACCGCCGTGAGGGCGTCTGGGAGGAGTCTGTCCATAACACAACTGATGGATCCTCGTGTCAGAAGCTGGTAGTCTGAGGATCTCTCGAGCTCTGGAGCTGTACAGTCTGTGATCGCGGCCTCTGAAAGCAAAGTGAATGAACTCATGGGCAGGATCAATCCACAGTGAAGCATAGAACTCTCTGACCCATGTGCCGCAGTATGCACCTGTCCGTCCAAGAAGATCTGACAAGCCAGGCATATAGGACAGGTGCGGACGGAGCTGCTCTCCCACAACATCAACCAATGCCTCAAGTCAAACATACCCTCTGAGGTCTGAAAGCAATACCACTGTCAACTAAGGCCCTGTAGAAATCCTCCTGAAGTGGGGTATAGAAACCCTCTGAAGCTCTGGGATCTCTGACAGGTGGAAACCAATGGCTGACCTCCACGAACCTCAATCCCTGCACCTGACGTGCTGAAGCACCCCTCAGGTCAAAGTGCTCGACCGGGGGTGAGCCTCTAGCTCTGGGAGGAGGACGTGCTCCACGACGCTGGCCCTCTGGCCTAGGTGTCACCTGAGTACGAGCACGTGTGGAGCGGCGACGTGGTGGAGACTGAGCTGGCTGCTCCTCTGTGTCCTCAGTAGCCTGTGGAGCCTCGGTAGCCTGAGTAGCCTCTGTAGCCTCTGTCGGCTCTGTGGGTGGATCTACTGACATCTGCTCGGAAGGTCCAGTAGCCTCGGTACCCTCAGTGGCCTCAGTGCCGAGCTGTCGACCTTCAAGGTGAAAGCGACGCTCGCCTATGTGTATGCCACTGCGTCTGCCACCTCTCTCTGCCTGCTCTGCAGCATCTACCACGGCCTGAGCAACCTCTGCCTCTGAAGGTGTCCTCTTCTTCTTCCTGGCCATCATCTTGATGCGCTTACCACGCGCAATCTCATCACGACGGGGAGGACTGTTGTCCCCGTCACCAGGAGCACCACCGGCGTTCTTGCAACGCACCATACTGATCAACTGACTGAGAACCTCTGTGAGATGATGAACTGACACTCGAGAGGCTTGGCCTCAATCCGTATCCGCAGGCTTGGCCTCGGATTTAGCGAACAGATCTGACACTGACACACCGACTGACTCGCTGCACCGATGGAATAGAAAGATATACTATAAGCACATATATTACTAAAAGGTGCGAAGCCCTAGAGATAGCAAGCATATTAGATACGACGAGAAAACGTGACGCGAAGCTACCTCGGATCGACGAGACGACGGTGAGAGGAAGCGGTGACCTAGGTCGCGAGAACCCCCGAATTCGACGATCGAGCACTGAAAGGATCGAGCGAGATGATCAATGGATGATATCGGTCAAGGTTAGCCCTACCAACGACACGAAACGAAATTGAATCGAGGACGATCGATTTCGTTACCTGGAGAGCGGTTTAGGGCAAAACCCTAGAAACCCTAGGTTACGGTTTGGGTGAAACCCTAGAAGGCTCGGGCACGTGGAGAAAGCGAGGCTAGGACTGCACGGTGGTGAAGTGGTGGCTGCTGTGAAGTCCACGGCGGTGGACGGCTCGCCGGCGGCGAGGAAGAAACGGCGGATGCGGCGGCGCGGCGATGGAGCGCAACTGCGGCAGCACGGGGCGCGGCTCGGGCGTGGGTGTTGCGCGAGCAGGGGGCGAGGATGGCGCGGCGCGGCAGGTGCTCAGCAGGGGAGTCGCCGGCGGCGAGGGTGACAGCGAGGTCGCGGCGGAGGACGGCGAGACGGCGAATTTGCGAGCTACGGCGGCGGATTGGCGTACGGGTAAGAGAATAAATCGAGAACGAAACGGTTTTATGAGGGGCTCAGATCCGCTCGACGCGTGATGACCGGACGCGGTGGTCATTATGACCGGACGCGGTGGTGCAGCGTCCGGTCACACTCCAGTAAGCTCCTGGAGTGACCGGACGCGTCCGGTGCGGACTGACCGGACACGGTCAGAGTCCGGTCGCTGAGAGCTCGGGAATTCATCGCGGATGACCGGACGCGGTGGTGGTAGCCGGGACCGGACGCGGTGGTCAACACAGGCGCGTCCGGTGCAGCGTCCGGTCACTAGGTCTGGAGTTGGTCTTCTGGATGACCGGACGCGCTGGTGGACGCCGGGACCGAACACGGTGGTGAAGCATCACTGCGTCCGGTGCAGCGTCCGGTCCAGCGTCCGGTCACTGTTCTTCGCCGTTCTTCGTTCCAAACTCCGACGCGACTTCTCCCAATCAAGTTCCAATTCAAAGAGACACAAATAAACACCAATTAGAACCTGATATGAGTGACCTCACTCAAACCCTCAAATTTTTCAAAATTATTTTGCCTTAGGCAAGTATCATTTTTAGGAAAAATAGGCAATAAACACCCGAGGAGCAACGTATGGCCATGCAATAGAGTTTTTGGACCTTTAGGAGCGTCAAAAAGCTCTCTCTATCCATGGACGAACACAGAGGTTGCTCAAAGCTAAACCGAAAGGAAACGACAAATAAACAACCATGCATATGCAATGCAATACAAGAAAGTAAAGCTAGGTTGCTTGTCAAGTTTGATCCACGGTTAGGCTTCTTCACTCCTCCAAAGGAGGGTTATCGTAACCGTGTTAGCCAAGCCCTAAATGCATTGCGATAAAATAAACGTGACATATAATACAATGCAATGCAAGGGACAACACACGCTTATCTTTTAAAGTTACTTGAATCAAGCACATTTAGTTCACTTCTTAGCCTATAAAAGGTAGCCTCATCCAAAGGTTTAGTGAAGATATCTGCTAATTGATTTTCACTTCGTACACCTTCTAGTGATATGTCATTTTTAGCAACGTGATCTCTAAGAAAGTGATGGCGGATATCAATGTGCTTGGTGCGAGAGTGTTGTACCGGATTGTTAGCAATTTTAACGGCACTTTCATTGTCACATAAAAGTGGCACCTTTTCAAGAACAATTCCATAGTCTAGGAGGGTTTGTTTCATATATAAGATTTGTGCACAACAAGCCCCCGCGGCAATGTATTCCGCCTCGGCGGTGGACAAAGCCACACTATTTTACTTTTTAGATGACCAAGATACTAAGGATCTCCCAAGCAAATGGCACCCTCCGGATGTGCTTTTTCTATCAATTTTGCAACCGGCATAATCCGAGTCGGAATAGCCAACTAGTTGGAATCTAGCTCCTTTGGGATACCAAAGACCAATGCTTGGGGTGTGCTTAAGATATCTTAGGATTCTTTTTACAGCACTTAAGTGAGGTTCTTTAGGGCACGCTTGAAAGTGAGCACACATGCACACACTAAACATGATATCGGGCCTAGATGCGGTAAGGTACAACAAGCTACCAATCATAGAATGGTAGAGAGTTTGATCAACCGGTTTACCTCCCTCATCTAGGTCGAGATGTCCATTTGATGGCATTGGGGTCTTGATTGGTTTGCATTCTTCCATCTTAAATCTTTTGAGAAGATCCTTGGTATACTTTTCTTGAGAGATGAAAATCCCTTCTCTCATTTGCTTGACTTGAAAACCAAGGAAGAATGTGAGCTCACCAATCATTGACATCTCGAACTCCTTCGACATCAATTCACCAAATTCCTTGCAATAATCTTCATTTGTTGACCCGAAGATGATATCATCAACATATACTTGACAAATGAAGATCTCCCCATTAAGCTTCTTGGTGAATAGTGTGGTGTCGACCTTCCCAATGGTGAAGCCCTTCTCAATGAGGAAGTCTCGGAGGCGCTCATACCACGCTCTAGGGGCTTGCTTGAGCCCATATAGCGCCTTGGACAACCTATAAACATGATTAGGATATCTAGGGTTTTCAAACCCGGGAGGTTGATTGACATAGACTAGTTCATTTATAAAGCCATTTAAGAATGCACTTTTTACATCCATTTGATATAGTTTCATATCATGATGTGATGCATATGCAAGGAGGATACGAATGGCTTCAAGTCTTGCAACGGGTGCAAAAGTCTCTCCAAAATCAAGGCCTTCAACTTGAGAGAACCCCTTTGCAACTAGTCTTGCCTTGTTCCTCACTACTATGCCTTGGTCATCTTGCTTGTTTCGGAACACCCACTTGGTTCCAATGACTCTTGCACCTTTAGGATGCTCTTCAAGTGTCCATACTTGATTGCGGGTGAAGTTGTTTAATTCTTCATGCATGGCATTCACCCAATCCGGATCTTGAAGAGCTTCTTCTATATTTTTAGGTTCAACACAAGAGACAAAAGAGTGATGTTCAACAAAAGAAGCAAGCTTTTGAGATCGAGTCATCACTCCTTTAGTAGGACTCCCTATGATGAGTTCTTGTGGATGTGCTTGAAGTAGAGGTGAATTTCTTCTATCAACCACTTGAGGAGGTGGAGGGGGAGCATCAACATCTTGAGCTTGTGCCTCGGCTTGTTCATGAGAGATATAGGTGTCTTCATTTTCAACTCTCTCATTCTTGTCATCATCTTGAGGCACACGTGATGAAGATGGTGGATCAATGATTTGCACATCGTCTTCATCATCTTTTGGCTTGATGTCTCCCACGGGCATGTTCTTCATGGCCTCCCTTAAGGGTTCATCACCTACATCATCACAATTCTCAATTGCTCCTTGGGAGCCGTTAGATTCATCAAATTCCACATCATATGTTTCTTCAACCAAACCGGTGGTATGGTTAAATACTCTATATGCTTTGGACTTTGATGAGTAACCAACAAGAAAACCAATATCACAACGTCTTTGAAACTTCCCTAGGTGTTGACGCTTCTTGTAGATGTAGCATTTGCAACCAAACACCCGGAAGAATGAGACGTCCGGCTTCTTCCCATTAAGTAACTCATAGGGGGTCTTGCTAAGAAACTTTTGGAGGAAGAGGCGATTTGAAGCATAGCATGCGGTGTTGATTGCCTCGGCCCAAAACTTTTCCGGAGTGTTGTACTCATCTAGCATTGTTCTTGCAAGGGTGATCAAAGTCCGGTTCTTTTTCTCAACTACACCATTTTGTTGAGGAGTGTAGGTTGAAGAGACCTCATGCTTGATTCCAATTTCATCACAATAAGCTTCAATGTTGGTGTTGTCAAACTCTTTGCCATTGTCACTTCTAATTTTCTTTATCTTGACTTCAAATTCATTTTGAGCTCTCTTTGCAAACTTCTTGAAGCAACTTGCCACTTCGGATTTGTCATGGAGGAAGAAAGTCCATGTATACCTTGAGTAGTCATCCACTATCACAAGACAATAGAGATTACCACCCAAGCTCTTGTATGTTGTAGGCCCAAACAAATCCATGTGTAGAAGTTCTAGCACTCTTGAGGTTGACATGAAAGCCTTGGTTGGATGTGTGTTTGCAACTTGTTTGCCCGCTTGACATGCACTACAAGGTTTGTCCTTTTCAAACTTCACATCCTTCAATCCTCTCACTAGTTCTTTCTTCAATAGCTTGTTGAGAGTGCTCATTCCAACATGTGCAAGCCTCCTATGCCAAAGCCAACCAAGTGAGGTCTTGGTGAACAAACATGTCATCAAATTTGCATCTTCGGAGGTGAAGTCAACAAGATAAAGATTGTTGTATCTAAAGCCTTTGAATATCACTTGCTTGTCATCTATCTTTGAAACTTCCACTTCATTTGGTGTGAACAAGCATTGGAAACCAAGGTCACAAAGTTGCCCGACGAATAATAAGTTGAAACTCAATGAAGCAACATAGAGCACATTTGAGAGTGAGTGATCATTTGATATTGCAATCTTGCCTATACCCTTGACTTTGCTCTTTGAATTATCCCTAAATGTGATCTTCTCTTGACATATCCCATTCTCTTCAATGGAGGTGAACATACGAGGATCACCGGTCATATGTTGAGTGCAACCACTATCAATAACCCAATGAGATCCACCGGTCTTGTAGTTCACCTACACACAAGAGATCAAGCTTTTTGTTTAGGGACCCAAACTTGAGAGGGGCCCTTGACTTTCTCAACTAGTGACTTGGCAACCCATATTTTCTTTGGCCTATTCTTGTTTGGGGGACCCAAGAACATGACTTTCATCTTTCCATTTGAATCTTTTCTTAGCATGTAATGAGCATTGAAGGCAAAGGGTCTAGCATGCTTGGGCAAGGGTTGTGGTGGTGGAGTTTTGCATTCATGAGCAAAGTGACCTTCTTGACCACACTCAACACATCTCTTTGGCTTGGGCTTTGACTTGCTTTGCTGTTGAGCTTTTGCCTTCTTCTCTTGATTTGCCAAGTACCCAATACCACTTCTATCCATCTTCATTACGGTGTTCATGAGGAGCTCACTTTGCAAATATTGGCCTCTTGTGAACTTGCTTAGACCGGTCTTGAGATGCTCTTTTTCTTGCTTGAGCTTCTTGTTCTCTTCAATGAGTGACTCATTTGTTGTTTGCTTCTCAAGAGCCATCAAACCTTTAAGCTTCTTGTTCTCATTTGCAAGCTTCTCATTCTCACACTTGATCTTGGCATAATCATCATAGTTGTTTGACTCAACCACACTCTTGCCTTTGCTACTAGAACCTTGCTCAATGCTTTCAATGATCAAATCATCACATGATGTAGCTATATCACACTTAACAACATTGTTAGTAGCATCATGTGTCTCAAGAGCAAGTTCATTAGCAACCACAAGACTATCATAGTCAATTTTTAATGTGGTGTATTTGTCTTTCAAAGAGTTATGTCTAGTGATGAGCTCATCATGCTTCTTCTCAAGTTTATCATGTTGATCTTTAAGCTCTTTGTTTGAGGTTTTGAGCTCCTTGAGAGTGGAAGACATAACTTCATTTTGATCTCTAAGCTCACCACTAGTCTTTTGAGCATTTTCAAGTTTTGATGAGAGTGATTCATTTTCATTTTGAAGCTCATCATTTTAATTTCTTGTCCTTCTTATGATTTTAGTGTATTTATTTAGCAATTTTACAAGTTCATCATAAGAAGGTGCATCATATTCATCATCACTATCACTATCATCATCATCATCACTATCATGGTTTTGTACCTTTCGTTCACCCTTGGCCATAAGGCATAGGTGAGTAGTGGACGATGATGGTGAAGAAGGCGGTGAAGGTGGTGGTGAAGATGTCGGTGAAGATGATGGCCCCATCACAAAAGCGGCAACCTTCTCTTTCTCACCATTGCTCTCATCTTCGGAGGAATCACAAGATGATTCAATGTCGGTGAGCCAATCACCAACAATGTATGCCTTTCCTCCCTTCTTCTTCTTGTAGAACTCCTTCTTCTTGCCATCCTTCTTCTTGTATGGCTTGTTCTTCTTCTTCTCATCTTCTTCATCACTTGAATCATTTTTCTTGCCCTTGTTCTTGTACTTGAACTTGTCTTTTGGTGGTCTAGGGCATTGATGAGCTAGGTGGCCAAGTTCACCACAATTGTAGCAATCCATCTCCGAGATGGGCTTTCTCTTGCTACTTGTGAAAAATTTCTTTTTCTTGCCATCGAACTTGATGCCACTCTTGTTGAGCTTCTTTAGCATCTTGGTGGTCTTTCTCACCATGAGTGCAAGTGATTCATCATCGACATCACTTTCACTTGAGCTTTCTTGCACCATCATGGCTTGGCCCTTCTTCTTCTTCTTGTCATAGCTAGCTTTGAAGGCCAAGTCTTTCTTCTTGGAAGATGATGAGCCCTCTTCCGGAGTGATGTGCATGTACATCTCATGAGCATTGATCTTCCCCAATACTTGTGTCGGCGTTGCAGCGGAGAGATCACTTTGATGAAGCACGGTAACAATGTGACCATACTTCTCAACGGGAAGAACACTCAAGATCCTCCTTGCAACATCCGATTGGCTCATTTGAGTGAGCCCAAGAGCATTAAGGTCCTCTACAAGAACATTCAAGCGAGTGTACATGTCATTAGCACTTTCTTTGAGAAGCATCTCAAAAGAATTAATTTTCTTTAAAGCAATATGATAGCGTTCCTCACGCTCACTCTTAGTTCCCTCATGGAGAGCACAAAGATTTTCCCACAAATCATGAGCGTTCTTTGCATTACGCACACGATTGAAGATATCTTTGCCTAAGCCCCGGTAGAGTGCATTTTTGGCCTTTGCATTCCACCGGTCGTACTTCTCCTCGTCAGCAATGGGATTTGCGGGATCCTTGATAGCGGGAAGCCCTTGGGTTGCGGCTCTAAGGCACCCGACATCTATGGCTTCGAGATACGCCTCCATGCGGATTTTCCAATATGGAAAATCATCCCCCTCAAAGGTGGGAGGTGGTCCTTCCCCGTTAGACATCTTGCTCTAGGCGGTAAAGCCTAAATTAGGAGCAACACGGCTCCGATACCAATTGAAAGGATCAAGATGCCCAAGAGGGGGGGTGAATTGGGCTTTTCTAAAAATTAATTGCAAGAATTAAATCCTACAAGCCGGAATTCAACCCTAGTGCCTACTTGTGTTCCTAGTGAGTCTACCGACAAAAGTTTTGCACCCTAGTTTCCAATCCTAGTCTAGCATGGCAATTCTAGGAAAGTAAATCAAGCAATGAAAGTAAATACAAGAATGTAAATGCTTGAATGTAAAGGGCAAGGAACACGGCGATGTTTTTCCGAGCTATCGGAGAGTCGCCACTCCCCACTAGTCCTCGTTGGAGCACCCGCGCAAGGGTGTCGCTCCCCCTTGATCCGCGCAAGGATCAAGTGCTCTCTACGGGTTGATTCTTTGACACTCCGTCGCGGTGAATCACCCACAACCGCTCACAACATGAGTTGGGTCATCCACAAGCTCCGCCGGATGATCACCAAACTCCCAATCACCACCAAGCCGTCTAGGTGATGGCGATCACCAAGAGTAACAAGCTAGAACTCTCACTTGACCACAACGAGCCCAAATGAGGAGATGGATGCACACTTGCTACTCTCTAATCACTAGTGAGGAAACTCAAACTTTGATTCTCAAATCTCTATCCTCACTAGAGCTCTTGCACTCCCTTGCACTCTAAAGGGTTTTCTCAGATGTTTGAATGAGCAAGAGACCTCTAAAAGAGGTGGAGGGGTTGTATTTATACACCCCTCAAAGAAAACGAACCGTTATGTTCTGACACGGGCTGACCGGACGCGCCGGTCGAACTGACTGGACGCGCCGGTCGCCCGTAACGGTCAAAACGCGATTTTTAACTGAACGACCGGACGCGCTTGTCAGGGGTGACCGGACGCGTCCGATCGTGCAAGGGACCTTACTGTAAGAGCACCGGACACGAGGCCGCGTCCGACCGTTGATGACCGGACGCGTCCGGTCCTCTCTGGACCTTATTGGACTGTGACCGGACGCGCCGATCACAGCCAGGTCGCGTCCGACGGGCGTTTTCCTCAAGTGACACGTGTCAGCCACTGACCACCGCGTCCGGTCCTCGCGAGGACCGCGTCCGGTGGTCAAGGCCGAAACCCTAGCCGCGGTGACGTACTGACCGGACGCGTCCGGTGCTGCCGAAGACCGCGTCCGGTCAGTGGGAAACAGCCCGAAACTTTCCGAAACGCGTCGCAACTTCAACGAAGTTGCTTCCAACTGAACTTTGAGCTATTCTAGGGTTGCCTAGCGCCAAGTTTAACAAGTGTGCACCACACCTAAACATAGGACTCGCCTAGGTCAAGCTACCCGTTCATGCCCCCCTTTATAGTACGGCCAAAAGCGAAAAACGAAGATCCTAACGACTATTCCGAATGTGTCTCAACACCTCGACATCCGGAACTAACCGTCCTTAATCTTGACGTCACTCTTTTGAAAACCGAAACAATTTCCATCAAAGGACACGAATACCATGGTGCCCAAAGCAGTTATAACCTCCATGACCTAACTTACCGATGTTTCTGCAAAACACACGTTAGTCATGGTAATAAAGCGTTGTCATTAATTGCCGAAACCAAACCTTGGGGCCTAGATGCTTTCAGGTAAAAAAAATAACTAATTGCACAGTTTATCTGTAAATGTCGAGACGAATCTTTTGAGCCTAGTTAGTCCATGATTGGATAAATTTTACCAAATAATAACGAAAAGTGCTATAGGAACTTTACACCAACTTTTACACCATCTAAACACTACCTCATCACATCACAGGAAGACCTCGGAATCACCATTGACCGAACACATGCTGGATGCATTGGCCTGCGCAAGCCCATCTAAAGAACTCATTGATTGCATCCATGCGTGACCTCCAAACAAGTCAACCACCCAAGTTCAAGAGTCTCGGAGTTAGCACAAGACAAAATGTAAACGAGGCGTTGGTTAGATTGTAAATTTTTTTCAACTTTGGCTACTGTAACACTTTTGTTTATATTTATCAATTAGTGTCCAATCATAGACTAATTAGGCTCAAAAGATTCGTTTCGTGATTTACAACCAAACTATGCAGTTAGTTATTTTTTTTATCTATATTTAATGCTCCATGCATGTGTTCAAAATTCGATGTAATAAAGAGAGTGTAAAAATTTAGAATTTGGAAGGTATCTAAACAAGGCTCAGGTGTAGTTCAGAGAAAGGAAGAACGAAACAAATGCTCCATTGGCAACGACCAACGTTATTCTTGTTGCCTGCTTACCATCCTTTCCATTTCATTATTCTAGCATGCATGCCATATTGCCATGGACCTGCGCAAGCCGAGCAAAGAGCTCAGTGGTGGTATCCATGTGTTCGTTCGGATCTCAAGGGACCTCTGCCTGAGATTTCGCTGACAGAACCCTGGGTCACCAACCCAAAGTTTTAGTATAAATTCAGCTAACAAGATCACTCAAGAGCAAACGTTCGCGGCCACCACCATGAGAGCCGTCAGGCTCTTTGTTGTCTTCACCATCCTGGCTGCTCTGTTCGCCGTGACATGGCCCGTTGCTGTGCTGGGGCGGAGGCTGGGCAGGGGGCCCCCAACGCCGAGACCTGGCCCCCCCAGGAAACGAGTTCAGCCGCTTCCACCATGGCTACAGCTCCCGCCACCACCGCCACCGCCACGCCATCGGCAGCTTGGTCTTAGTAAGCCACAACCATATCCAGCACCACCACCGTGTCATCATTAGATCGCTGTTGAATGTTGAGCCAGAGTCTCACAGTTCCTTAGATCCCTGTTGAATGTTGAGCTAGAGTTTCACAGTTTCAGTATTCGATCGAGCAAGATAGTTTTTGTGTACTGCAATCACATTTTCAATATTCGTTTCATGCTATCAGCCAGAGTTTCACAGTTTTCAGTATTCGAGTTTCGATCGGGCAAGATAGTTTGTGTACTGCATTCACAGATCGAGCAATAAAGAGTTTTTGTGTATATTTCAGTATTCGATCAATCTAGCAAGGTCGTGAAGATACAAGGCCAGGTCGTAAAGTGACGGATGCTATAAGAAATTAGCTTTTGTACTAGCAATGAAATTGGTAATTGCACTGGGTTTTCAAATTATCTTGCCTTCAAAATAATTGAAAGTACTAAGAGATTCAAGGGCAAAGTAATTGCCTGAGTGAGAAAGGCGAGTTCTCCTTTCAGCTGATCTGAAGATCATGCCTCCTGAATCAGTTCTCGTTGATCTACTTCAGCGTCACTTAGATCTTCTTATTGTTCCAATAAACAGTGTTCACTCTTTAATCCAGTAACATAATTCAGCGTCACTCTTTTATCCAGTAACATAAATCAGTGTTCACTCTTTTATCCAGTAACATAAATCGTGTGGTCTTCAAAATATATACTGCTTTCGCAGTTTCAGTATTTGGCTCAGCAAGAATGTTACGCCGATCTATTATTTTATTTTCCCGTTCAAATTCTTTACTGCGGTTAACATGTTAAACTTTGTCTCTGAGAAGGAGCAAATCATTTAAATTTGAGTGGCAAAAAGGGGTTTAACTGAAGAAAAACTACTATTTTCAGCGTCGTCCCAGCCCGTTTCTACGTGAGCGTAGGATTTAAGGCGTGGGTGAGGTTGATTGCAAAAGTGTTTTGGGGGGAAGAAAAGCTTCAAACAGCTATGAAGCTAGTGGTGAAGATGTGGCAAAAAGGTCCTTCTCGTTTGCTACGACAGCGTAGTGAAGAAATTATGCGCTATTACCAGCAACTTTTGGCAATACAGCTTCCTTTTTACCATCTTTGCCATTTCATTACTCTAGCATGCCATGGACCTGCGCAAGCCGTGAAAATAGTTCACTGATGATGGCATCCATCTGTTCGTTCGGATCTCAAGGGACCTCTGCCTGAGGTTTCGCGGACAGAACCCTGGGTCACTAACCCAAAGTTTTAGTATAAATTCAGCTAACCAGATCACCCAAGAGCAAACGTTTGCGGCCACCACCATGAGACTGGTCAAGCTCTTCGCTGTCTTCACCCTGGCTGCTCTGTTCACCGCGACATGGCCCGTTGCTGTGCTGGGGGGTAGGCTGGCCAGGGCGCCCCCAACGCCGAAATCTGGCCCCAACCAGCACCATCGCCAACCACGACTACACCACCCGCCGCCACCGCCGCTCCATCGGCACGGTCTTCGTCGGCCACAGCCATATCCAGCACCACCACGGCTACACCGCCCGCCGCTCCAGCGGCACGGTCTTCGTCGGCCACGACCATATCCAGCACCACCACCATTTCATCATTAGATTTCAGTACTCGATCAAAATTTTTTTTTGCATTCACAGTTTCAGTATTTTGTAATCAATGCTCGATCTTTCGATTGTTCAACAGTAATGACTCTTTTAATCAGTGTTCACTAGTATATCAGTAATATAGATCGTACGAGTCGTATACTGCTTTCGAAATTTCAGTATTTAGCTGAGCTATTATTTTCTTTTACCGTTCAAATCTTTACTGCGGTTAAGATGTCAAAATGTCTCGTGAGAACGAGCAAATCATTTAAATTTGAATAGCCAAACGGGTCTTAATTTTCTGCACAAGGATTCGGATACAAGAAACGGATGTTCTTAAGACTTACTAGACCAGCCTCAACGAGGGGAGTCGACCTCCCCGCTCAGCCGATCTGAAGAGCAGAAGATTTGTTCTCCGAGCAACGCAACACCTCCATTGCCATTGAAATCGGCCAAAGGGGCTGCCTGAATCGTTGCTCGTTGATGTTCTCTCCTCCATCGAGATGAGATCGATCCGATGCAAAAGGCAGCACGGACGCAGCAAAAACAACGAGACACAAAAGAGAGAATCGGCAGCGGGTGGAATCGAAAGGAAAATAACCGAACAAAAGAGAGAATCGGCAGCGGGTGGAATCGAAAGGAAAATAACCGAACAGGTGATCTCATCAGAGACATTAACCCACGAAGACATCCTACAACACCCCGATCTGCATAGGCGCGACGCCGCGGGGTGGCCGTGCGGCGCTGAAGAGGCTCGTTGCGTCCTCTCGCTCGGATTGCCTTTATAGGAGGGAGGAGAGGGGAACCCTAGCCAGGGGTTGGGCCGCCTGATGGGTCACGGGAAATGGTAGGGTGCCCCTGCCATGGATCAGTGTAGCCCATTTTGAGCATCAGGCCGCCGCTGGGTTATGTCTTGGATGGCCCAGTAAGAGGAGAATTTTCGGACTAAAATTGAGCCCAACTCCAAAGGGGAACGTGGGGAAATTTCTCCAGTCATACATTTTTTCTATATAAAATTGAATTGATTCCTATAAAAAAAATTGTATAGTTCCTATAAAATTCCTGCATTTCAAATAGGCCTTATAACTGCAGCGCATAAGCATCCTGAGAGTATATGGCTGGTGTTTTGGACTCCCTAGCTCAGTTTAATAGATGCAAATATAACAAATAATAAAAAGACACAGTATATGGTTGGTGTTTGGACTCCCCAGCTAATAAGCTACGAACAGTTAGTTTAATGGATCCAAATAGGTCCAGTTAATTAATAGGCTAGGTATATCTTAACTAGGCAACTGCCCAAATGTCACAAGTTGAGCATCAGGAGAGGAATATCCTAGCATCAGGTAAAGAAATATTCTCCTGAAAAGACTATAGGCACATATGAACAAAAAGTATCTATAATGTACTCCCTCCGTCTTTTTTAACTGTTATTCTCACTTTCCGAGAAGTCAAATATCATCAACTTTGACCAAATATATACAAGAAAAATACTAAAATTTATAATACATAATTGGTATCATTGGATAGATCAATCTATTTTCATTTTTAGAAAAGGAATATATTAATATCCCAGCTTCTGCATAATAAACTTATTTGGAGATACAAATGTTGCTAATATTTTCTATAAACTTAGTCAAACTTAAGAAAGTTTGACTGACACGCTTCTCTGGGTGACAGTTAACAAGGGACATAGGTAGTACTCCTATGCTTCAACGAAGGGATGCCATGTGGTGTCAATTCAAAAGAAAAAAAATCAATCAATTATACTTTACACTTTATTTTGTCATGGCCCTGCTCATCGGCCCTACTTGCTAGCTTTGTGGGAAGAGAGAAAGGAGGAATAAGGGGGAATGAGATCCTTCTATATTTGGGGATTCATGAGAGAGAAATGAGAGCTCTCATTCATCCGGGGGTGATAGGAGTTTGGTTGGAGAGCAAATTTTATGTTTTGGTGTCTCAAAATAGGATAGAGCTTTAGTTAAGAGTTCGGTTGGAGTTGCTCTAACCATTAGTAAGAATATAGAGAGTCTATTAGAATTGCTTTTAGTTATGACAATTTTCAGTCATATATAGGCCCTGTTCATCCGGCTTATAAACCGTCTTTTTCAGCTTATTTTTTCAGCCGAAACAGTATTTTTCTCTTACAACAAATCAGCTAACAGTGTTTTTCAACCGGCTTATCAGCACAGCCGAAATCGAATAAGGAAATAAGACATCCTACGTTTCGGCCTGCCTAACAACTGCTATGTGTTTTATGGTCCATGAGTTTCCCCCATAGTACGCTCATTATATATTGGTCTGAATGAATGAATGCATTTTTATCTATATGGATGACTTAACTGTATGTGTCCACTATTCCACTTCATATATATCATTATATCATATATGAGCATATTGATTCATCAGCACAGTATATGTGAGTTTATTTTGAGAGGCAAAGCCCTGTCCAAGTTGACCTATATTCAAACTGGGTTATTTCAGACGTGTATATATGCTACAAAACGTATGAAAGTATATACCCTTTTACTCATTTTCTGAATTTAGAATCAAAGGCCATGCCAACAGCATACGAATATACCAGAAGGGCGTGCTTGTTTGGCAGCAATGCAGAATGTAGCAATGTACCGTACCTCCCTCCAGCTGGAAATACATATATATTTAATAAACTGACCAGATGCCGTCATAAATTCGCGATGGGTACATACCAGCAACTTAACGCCCTAAACCTTGTTCATTTGAGCATATCAGTAGAATCAGCAGTTATTCAGTAGTGTTTTTTCTTATAACAATCCAGCGAAAAGTACTTTCAGCCACAACAATCCAGCAAAACGAACAGGCTTCTATTCGCTTGGCTGAAAAGCTATTGCTAAAAATACTATTTGCTGGTTTGTTGTAAGAGAAAAACACTATTCGTTGGCTGAAAAAGTATGACTTATAAAACAAGTGAACAGGGTCTTATTATTGTGAGAGAAAAACACTGGTTGTTAGCTGAAAAAATATGGCTTATAAGACAAACGAACACGACCTTATTGTTGTGAGAGAAAAACACTGTTCGTTGGCTGAAAAGTACGACTTAGAAGAGAAGCGAACAGGGTCTTACTGTTGTGAGAGAGAAATACTGTTCGTTAGCTGAAAAAGTACGGCTTATAAGACAAACGAACAAGACCTTACTGTTGTGAGAGAAAAACACCGTTCATTGGCTGAAAAAGTATAGCTTATAAGACAAGCGAACATGCAGCTTATAAGACAAGCGAACATAACCTTATTGTTACGAGAGAAAAACACTGTTCGTTAGCTGAAAAAATACGGCTTATAAGATAAACGAACACTGTCTTACTGTTTTGAGAGAAAAACGTTGTTCGTGGGCTGAAAAAGTACGACTTATAAGACAAGCGAACAGGACCTTACTGTTGTGAGAGAAAAGCACTGTTCGTTGGCTGAAAAAGTACGACTTATAAGATAAACGAACAGAGTCATACTGTTGTGAGAGAAAAATACTATTTATTGGCTGAAAAAGTACCGTTTATATAACAATCGAACAGGGCCTTGAAGAAGACTCAGCGTAAGTCACGAGTCTTCTTCAAATGTTGCTGATGTAATTCCAGTAATATATATAAGTTTTCTTTAACAATATCAGTAACATATTCAGTAACGATTTTTCCTGTATCGGTGTCATTCATGAAACTGGCTAGGTAATGTCTTTTCAGTAATATATATATGTGATGTATGCTGGAGGATATATATAAGACTTAGGAAGTAAGCTGCACATGTGCTTGATAACTTGACAAATGAAGATACAACAAGTTGTGTGATCACGAAACATCAGTCAAGTCACGATGGATACATTCCCATAGCATCATTCATGATTGTATAGCAAACGGCAGATGTTCACTGCAGGAAAAAGGGTGGATTCATCTATCAGTTCCACAAGTTCCCTTACCAAGCATATGCAAAGAATTTGGAAAACTGGAATGTTAACCTGACACAGATTTCAATCCACAATCTTAAGGATTCAACAGGAATGGAGACAAGTAATTGACCACGATCACTCCAACCCATTGCTTGCTTCTTTTTTTTTTTTTTTTTTGCGAACAACCCATTGTTCGCTTATAGTCAACTAAAACCAAAGCACTTAAAGCATCATGTCTGCTATAAGCCAATGCACCAACAGAAGGTTCATCATCATGGAATGAATGGATCCCAGTGTTCTCATCATGGTACTGGTGGTCAGCCCGTAGCATGATCTGAAAAGAGACAATTTCAAGAACTATATAAGTTAGAGACTGAGTCGTGATATTTCAAAAATTAATGTGACTGGGTTCTTCTGTGGCGTGTGTTTGGGATTGGCCATAGAGGAGAGTACAGTTGTACAGGAAAAATTGGATCAACAGTATCTAGCCAGTTTCAAGAACTATATAAGTTAGAGACTGGCTTATTAGATTTGATAGCATTCTGCATTCATAACCTTGATTCTCTTGAGTACCCAGTCATGCATGCACAGTTTTTTTTTTTTGACAAATTGCTGAAAATCACAACTAAGCAAGAATGATGTACAGGGCTACTAAAATTACCTGGAGTATAGAAGCTCATGTAAGGAATGACAATGTCGAGCTCGGGCCTTCTGCTTGAGATCTTCTTGACTTGGCCTGACTCCAGGTTAATCGCGAAGACGCCAGCACTTGTCCTGACGAAGATGACGCCGAGGCCCTCTGCAAAGCCAACCGCAGTCACATCTTCCTCCATCAAGATCTCCGTGAAGTCAAGCGCAGTTGGTTGGTTCAAGGGGACACGAGTCTCGCGATCGGGCAGTGTGTTGAGTTCCAAGACCGTGCTCTGCGTCCATGCCGCCGCAGTTCTGTCAGAACCGGTCTCTCTCGACCACAGGTAGAGGCGGGACCCCAGCACGCTGGCGAACCCCAGACCACCGCCCATTGCCGGCATTAGGATACCGTGACCTTGGTGCGCTAACGGCGGGGAAGTAGATCCAAGTCGTACTCCACGATGGTCTTGCTCTGTGCAGCGGGGAAGTAGATCCTATTTCCCACAAGCGCGATGGGTTCCAGCATGTCCATGTCCGCGAGGCCATTGGGGTGTTGAGCGTAGGTCGCGTCGCTCCAGGCGCCGGTCTCCGAGGAGTAGACGCGGGCGTACGTCATCCCATCGTCGTCGGTGTCCACGAATACGACGAGGAAGGGCCCGCCGTGGCAGTCGAGGTGGTCGCAGTCGCAGCCCCCTTCGCGCGCGGCCGCAGCGCAGAGCACCGCCACGTTCCAATAGTAGAACGGGCACGGCATGTACAGCCCCCACACCTCATCCGTGACGGGGCTCCATACGAAGAGGTCATGGTCATTCTCCTCGCCGGTGACGTTTCTGAAGAGGATGCGGCCGTGGCGGGCGTCGCGCACGTAGCAGCCGGCGTGGTCGAGGGTGCGAGGGCGGAAGGAGGTGGTGGGGACGAACCGCGCGAGGAAACGATTGCTGGGGAGTTCCAGGTGGAAGAGGAGGCCCAGCATGGGAGGCACCCCGTGGAACGCGCGGTAGCGGCGAAGGAAGGCGGGGTCGGTGAGGAGGCGGCGCCAGGGCTTGCAGACGGCCGAGCAGCGAACGAGGCGCCTAGGGTCGTGCGGCGGGAGGCGGAGGAGGATCTCAGGGATGAGGTCGTCGGGCAGATCCAGCAGCGAGCGGCCGCACAGGCGTTTCGGCGGAGGAGGCGTGGCCATGGTTGCTATCGCCGCGGCGTTCGGGGTTGGGGACAAGGATAGGGAGAGCCGACTGCTTGCCGGCGCCCGGCGCTTCAATTCACAATCAGTTTGACAGGACGGCCGCCTGAGTTTTTTTTGTTGTGTCGGCTCAGATGACTAGTGCCACTGTGCCGGCCCAAACCACTTCGGCCCATCCGAATTCGTGTCACGGCTCAGTTTGACCCATTCTACTACGATTCATTCGCATTGATTGTGAACTGGAAAAAGTCTGTAAAAATAGAAACGAGTATGAAAATTTTATTATAGTTAAAGCATACAAGAATTATACCACCATAAAAATTTCACTACAATTGGATCACAGAAACTGCAGCTATAAATTAATTATAGAAAAACATAGTTCTAAAGCTACAACAAAAACTTTGTACTAGAGCATACAATATTATATACTCACTGTGTAGATCTACTCATGTGGAGTCCAACAAAATTGAATTTTTTATTTTATAATTTTTTATGATTTACTACGTTTTTTCAAAAATTCAGTCGAAATAAATAAAAAATAAAAGGACAAACCATCTTTAAAAACCACCTATAACCGGGCCAGGGAGGTCAAATGAACGGTTTCAAAAGTTGTGGGAGGTGGTTTACCCGGTTTTCGAGTTCAAGGAGAAAAACTAAACTTCGAGGATAATTCAAGAACGTAAAATGGACTTTTTCCTTGTGAATTCGTGAATACTCCTACAGCCCAACTCCCTGGAACCGGAAGGCGATGGATTTGTGTGCCTCTTGTTGGCCTTCATATCTAGTAATACCTCAGCTTACAGCTTACTAGCGTAAATTAATTTTATGTTTTTGCTAGCATAGTCTACATGCTCCGTTTTAGAAACAACTCTAAAATACATGCAGCATGAGTCTTGATTTGTGGATCACATCATAAGCGCAATGGTGAAAATGGATCAAAAAATAGATATTTGATGAGAGTTGTGATAACATTAAGAAAATAAAACATAATATGTATGATGATGTCATCACGATAACAACTGTTTGCTAGCTTGCGTTAGGCTCTCTGTGAGACTAATGACTTCCCACCACTTTTTTTTACAACTGGCCAATTACTTCTAGTACATGTGGATAATTACATATTTGTTGGTAGTTAGTTTGTTGAGAATGATGTTGTTAGGGATTTGTTTCGCAAAAAAAATCTTACGGATTTAATAAAATTGTTGGAAAATATAAAAAACATAATAAAAGGTTGGCCATTTGATAAAAAAAAGTCAACAAAAATCCTGGCTACTCATAAAAAATTGGGGGAAAATACATTTCTTATAGTGTGGCATGAATACACAAACCCTGGTTGTGTTTTTCCTGGGCAATCATACTTTTGTGATAAAAAACACAAGTGGAGAATGGGATCATGAATGCGTTATCTCTGAAGGATCACGTTTATCTCTGAAGGGACCATACGAGACGAAGTGTCGAGAGGCGCGTCGAGGGTCCTCCGTATATCATGAAGCAGTCGTGGATCTCGGGGAACCCCTCTTCCTTGTCGTCTCCCTTGGGATCTTCCTTCTTGTCATCTTTTTTGACGCCTATGCCTTCAAAATATCTTCGGAGCATGTGGCAGTTTTTGAGGTTGTGGTTCGTGGGCCCCTTGTGGTAGGGGCATGGTTCTTTGAGCATTTTGTCGAAGATGCCCCCGCCGGGAGTCCCTCAAGGTTTCTTGCGATCAGCAGCAGCAACAAGGTCGTCTGCCGGGGCCTCGAGCTTGTCCTGTTGGTTCTTCTTCTTCTTCCTGTTGTTCCTCTTTGAGCCCCGGCTGGAGCTCGCGGGATCGTCCACCTTGTGCTTCCCCTTGTCCTGATCACCACCAAAGATGGCACCAACCGCCTCCTTGCCGACAGCGAAGTTGGTGATGATGTCCATCAAACCGTTGGAAGTGAGGGGGGTGTTGCGGCCCAGCTCTCGGACCAACTCTTTGCAGGTGGTGCCAGAGAGGAAGGCCATGATAACGTCAGAGTCGGTGATGTTGGGGAGCTCGGTGCGTTGCTTGGAGAAACGCCGGATGTAATCCCGGAGGGATTCACCCGGCTTCTGCTTGCAGCTTCGGAGGTACCACGAGTTGCCGGGAGTATTGTTTCACGAATGGCCTTACTAAAGACCTGGGGACCCGGTGGTTCGGGTGAAGGGCTTTGATCTTCTGAGATGTCGTAGCGCCCGCCTCTGTGCACGTGGTAGCCTCGAGCCACACCGTCACAGTGTTTGCGCCTCCGGCGCTCGACGATGTTGCCACGGGTATCTCGAGGTTCACGGTCGTCGGCGATGTGCTCAGGGACAAGGGCCGCCCTGTTCCGTTGGGCGTGCTCGGGATGAACCGAGGCCTCTCTCTCCTATCGGGAGGGCTCGGCAGGCTGCTCTGAGGCAGGCCCACGTCGCCTCGAGGCGGAACTCTCGGCCTGCTGCATGGCAGCGATCTCGAGTAGTCATCGGATTTCATCTCGGGCTCGATGAGTGTCGGGGTTCGATGGCTCGGGCATGTTACGAAGGAGCATGGCGGTGGCGACCACGTTCTGGCTGGCTCGACCAAAATACGGGGGGTCGACCGCCCAATCCTCGACGATGCGATGATTGACGTCGCAAGCTCTTTCTTGAGCTCCTCCGCCATGTGCGCGTGCCGCGCGCTCTTGCTCGAGGGTTCGCTATAGTAGACGCAGGTTTTCTCGTTCCTCGTCGAGCCTATCCTGCAACTCGCGGATTTGCTTGAGCTGCATTCCTTGATCCGCAAGGAATTGAGCCTCATCCTGCTCGGCAGGGAGCTCGACCTGAGGTGGCATGTTTCTTCCCTCCACGGGTGACTCATCCTCCGAATCTGACGCGCTAGCTCCATCGATGTTGAAGCACTCGCGAGTCGGGTCGTAGGTGTCATCGGCAGAGTCGGAGTCTAGAGC
The DNA here is from genome assembly GCA_022457205.1 of Saccharum spontaneum. Classification (NCBI taxonomy): domain Eukaryota; kingdom Viridiplantae; phylum Streptophyta; class Magnoliopsida; order Poales; family Poaceae; genus Saccharum; species Saccharum spontaneum. Next base: position 28,365,952 of record CM039579.1, read on the forward strand.
GCCGAAGTAGTAGTATGAGGGGTGCAAGCGAAGTCGTCTATCTCTGGGGTCGTAATGTCGAGAAGCAGTTGCACGGGGCTCCGTCTCTGGGGTCTCCGTAGAGTCCAGGTACTCGGAAGCTGGCGTAGATGCAACAAGGTCAAGAGTGGAGCGTAGAAGGTGTCCGAGGAGTTCTTTGTAAGCACTCATGTTGGTGCTTATAAAAGAAGCGTACGCCCGGGCAACCGAGTCAAGCCCAAACGAGAATGCTGATGAAGGCGTCGTTCCTTGTGCCAGTGTAGTCGAACCGGGTGGTGGTGGCGTCACATCGGGCGGTAGAGCGGTGGAACTCCCTTTCGGCATCTTACCCTCAGTGAAGCTCATCCTACACAGATCCTCAGCGAGGAATTCCGTGTTGGCGTCCGGTTGAGAGGCGCCGGATCGGGGAATCCCACCGTCCTCCGCAAGGCGATGATGGTGATTGCACCAGGCTTGTCGTCACCTGGCGGCTCGTGCCTGACAAGAGCGATGATACCGGCGCAGCGCTCCCCCGGGCTAGGAGAGCTCGTGGTCCTCGTCGGTCGGGTGTCTGGGCAGGAGGAGGACCATGTCGTAGCCGTGGCCAAGCGACATGAACTCCAAACTCCCAAACCAGATCACCGCGGCCAAAGGGAGCGAGCGTTCGGGGTCAGCCATCCAGAAAAATGGCAGAAAAATGGCGTTGGCACGCAGCTTCCCCTACCTGGCGCACCAACTATCGGCGTTTGGTCCCATGGGGGTCCTAAGCCAACGACTGAGTGATGCGTGTCCCTAATCTGGATGGTGATGCAAGGAGAATACACGGGGATTTATCCTAGTTCAGGAAAAAGAAGGCCCTACGTCCAGCGGGGATGGGGGAGTATTGTATTTCCTTGCACCGAAGTGCTTGCGTAGGGGTTACAAGCTGTGAGAGAGGGAACTGATCCCAGGTCTCAAAGGAAAAGTGAAAGTACAAGGGCGATTGCTTGAGATCTTGATCTGTGGGTGGTGTGCCTTTGCTTGTTTGTGCGTGGCTTCTGGCTTGCGTCTTGCTTCGTGTCCCCTTGTAGAGCCCTGGCCTGCCCTTTTATAGGGTAACAGGAGGCCGGGACGCCGGGGGTGCCTTGAGGTGAAGTTTTGTCGATCCCTGTAGAGATGGCTGCAGCGACGTGCCCCAGGAATGGCCGGCCATCCTTGGACACCATGGTGACGTAGAGGACGAGACGGTGAAAAGACCCCGAGCTTTGTGCCGCGTCGGCCCCTTCTCCCTACTGACCGATAGTAGGTCGAGGCTGGGTCGAGGACGGGTGGATAAGGCCGAATCCCTGAGATCGTGGGGTACGGACCTTGTCGTATCCTCCCTCGAGGGTGATCGGTGGCAAAACAGTGTGCAGTATGGTGTGTACAGTGACATGTTTTCACCTCCCATCCCGGGATGGGCAGTAAAAAGTGAGATATGACACCGGTACTGCTTCCACTTCGGTCACAGCTGTAGCCATGACGGTAGGAAGTAGTAGATAGTCGCATTAAATGCACTGACTTTTGCCTCAGAGTAGGTGAATAAGATGGGTCGAGGGGTACGACCCGGGGTCGTGTGAGTCGGAGATTTGCCAATAGTCGAGATGCCTTATTGAACGGGACTTGTACGAGTCGGGGCGCGGTCGAGGCGTCCCGTCGAGGGTGCCTCGTACGAGTCGGAACGTAGTCGAGGCGTCCCATCGAGCTGGCCTCGTGCGGGTCGGAACGTAGTCGAGGTGTCTCATCCGCTATTTTGGCTCTGTTTCATTTGTGGTTAGTGTTTTGTTTTTCTTAATCGTTGATTGTGGGTACCCCTAGTTTGTAGGTACCAACAGTAGTCCCCGAGCCTTTGGGTGAGTGTGGGTCACTCTCTTAGAGGCTCAGCGGTTCATGAACTGGAGTCGTAGCGTCGTAACTTTTTCCGGTGGGGGCGCGCGAGCGCACCCGCCGGGTGTAGCCCCTGAGGCCTCGGTGGAGTGTTTTGACTCCTCCGAGGTGTTTTGTATCTTTTATTGAGGAATGCTCTCGTATCGTAGTGTGTTCCGTCTTCTGTCGTTTGAAGTTTGGCTTTCTGCGGTCGAGCCCCCGAGCCTCATGCGCGTGAGGTCGATTAGAGTCTTGGCCGTCTTTTATCGTTCGACCCTCATGCTCCCTTTTTAGGAAAAAATGGAGGAGGGTGGGGAACGTCGTACTACCCTCGTTTGGGCGAGTTCCTACGGTCTCCGGTGAGCTATTAACGGGGGATTCGAGTGGTAGCCCGTGCTCCATTCGATAGGAGTCGGCTAGCGGCCACGGAGGTGCTCTCAAAAAATGCCAAAGAGTTGTCTTGTGGATCTCGATTCCTTGCGATAGGATTCAAGGGCTCGATGCCTCCCTCCGAGGGGATTCCTCCGTCGACCTTCTCTTTTAGCCTCGAATACGTCTTGGGGTGCCTCGAGAGCGTGGCTCGAGCCCTGGCCTTGTATGGGTGGTCGTCCCTAACTCTGTTACTCGAGGGCAGCTGTCGAACCCTGGTCGAGGGCCAGCTTTCGATCCCTCGAGATTCATATTGGGCTCGGAGCCTGTTACCCATGCGTCTGGGAATATTCGTCTGTGGATCCTTCTCCTACCCATTTAGGGCGCGTCTTTTCAGGAGGGGAAGTGATATCGGCGCGGTAGTGGGCGGCGTGGTGCGACGGTTATGGCGTGTATAGCGGACACGTGCCCATATCTGCGGATTTTGAGGGAGCGGTTAGGTAAGGTCATTGAATGCAAAAACTGCTCCTACCTTTTCGCCCGCCCATTGGACTTCCATCGGGGTATAAGAGCAAGACCTGGGGTTCCGTTTACCCTTACAGGCCCTTTGCATTCTTGCCTTCCCTGCCTCTCTTCGCCCTCTTCATCATCTTGCGCCCTTCAGCCTCCGTCCAGCGCCGCCGTCGTTTTTTCTCGCTTGCGTAGTTTTCCTTGGCAACCATGGCAGGCAAGAGCCAGCTCCTCCCCACCGACGCTTGGGCCCACTCCTCAGTAACGGAGAGGAAGCTGGAGGATCTGGTCCGCGACGGGCTTCTGCGGCCGAGGACGAGTCAGACCCAGCGGAGTGGAGAGCGCCGCCGTCTGACCACCAGGAACCGGCGCCCTCAGAAGGTTACGTGGTGAGATTCATATGCTTCCACGAGAGGGGGTTCGGCGTGCTGGCCAGCCCCTTCATGCGGGCGCTTCTCCATTACTACAAGGTGGAGCTGCACCACCTCGCCCCCAACGCCATCTCGCAGGCCGCCATTTTCGTGGCGGTCTGCGAGGGATACCTGGGGATGGAGCCACAGTGGAATCTGTGGCTCCACCTCTTCAGGGCGGAGCTCTTCGCCAAGAAGGCGAGTGAGCGGGGGGTGCAGTGCGCGGTGCACGCAGGGAGATGCGTCCTTCAAGTCCGGTCCGGTCAAGACGACCAGTACATCCCGGCGCAGTTGATCTCTTCGAACAGCGGCTGACACGACGGCTGGTTCTACCTCCGCAACGACGGCGACCAGCTGCCGAGGTATTCCGGCCGGGTGCTGGTCGCTCGAGAGGAGAACTAGGGGTACGGAGTCATTGAAGACGAGAAGCCAAAGCTGGAGCCGCTCCTCGATGTGTTGTGGAGGCTTCGTCAACGCGGACTGACGGTGGGGATGGTGGCCGTGGCATTTCATCGCAGGAGGGTCCTGCCGCTGATGCAGCGCCGACTCTGGCTTGACCAGATGACGCCAGAGGCGCCGTCGGAGGGGAGCAGGATGTCGCACGAGTCCCTCCCCCTCGATGAGGTCACTCAACGCGCGCGGCGGATGGTGGGGAGCTTCCGGCAAGAAGACATTGACCGGGTTCTGATGCGCCCCATCCAGGGATTCGAGCCCCTGGTAAGCGTCGTTCTTGACGATCTTTAGTTCTTTTGCTTCCGGATTTCTTCCACTAACTTGGTCAAGGTCCGTGTACAGGATTTGTCGGCGGTTAAGGAAACGCGGCCGCCACTTCCGGAAGATCGGGTCGCTCGGGAGGTTCGACGCCTCTTGGCAGCCCAAAAGATAGAGGAGAAAGACGCCGCCAAGAAGCGTCAAGTCCGCAAGGCCCTCGAGCAGGAGGCGCTGAAGAAGCGTCGACGCCAGTAGAGCCTCGACGGGCTCCCGCTCGAGGAGTCTCCCTCCGAGACGGTCTCAGGGGAGAATGATGATGACGGCGACGACGATGATGCCTTGTCGCGGTACGACGCCGCGACTTGTCTAGCGGACCTCCCCGATGTGCGCCCCTTTCTGGAGCCCATTGGGGGGTCGTCTTCCCAGGCGTCAAGAGCGGCCTCGACGCCCGTTGAGGGGGAGGGAGAGCCAGGAGAGAAAGGGGCCATAGCGGGTCCATCAGCAGGAGGGGCCGCCTCGTCTGGGGCCCCACAAGAAGGGTTGGCGGTGCCACCCCCGTGAGCCCAAGCGCCTTGGGCACCGTCGATGGGCATGAGGACCCGAGGCCAGCTAGCCTCGGCGGCGTAGAGGACCCTGGACGCTCCGCCGGCTAGGGCTCCGAGGAGCGCCCGGCAAGCAGGAGGCTCGATGGTAGGGCCGTCGCAGGCACCGTCGTGTGGCTCTGGTCCGCCGGGGTCTAGGCCCCTGCTCCCCTTATCTGGGTAAGCTTTTCCACCCTATTTTTTGTGATCGATGATCCTGTTTTTTATTCTGACGTGTTTATTTGTTGCTCAGGCACAAGCGTAAGGCGAAGCTCACGGGTCCGACCCCCGTGAAGGCGCTCCGGTCGGGCGCCGCTGTAATAATGCGGACGGCGGCCGACGACGCGGCCTGGGTTGCGAAGCTCCAGGCCACAACAGAGCGGCTAAAGCAGCAGGAGGTGGCTGCCCAGGCGGGGGCGGGCGCCCAGCAGGTTACCAGCTCTGACCCCGCCGCGTGGGGGTCGGGGTCGACGGAGGCAGTGGTCCCCAGCGGTGCCGGGCTCCAGGTGCCCGGTACTAGTGGGTCGAAGCCTGGGTCGACAGCAACAGCTCAGGCGACCGTCGAGGCCGCTGAGGCCGAAACATCTGCCCGCGACGCGGGGCGGGTGGATGTTGAAAAAGGAAAGGAGGTGGTGGAGGCCCAGCCGGAGGAGTCGCAGCCGCAGCAGGACCGGCCGGCGGAGCCGGCGGTCGAGGTGGAAAGGGGGGCGGTCACGCCACCGCCTATCGTCCAGGCGGTGGTGTCGGTAGCCGAGGTGCCAGCCCCTCCGCAAGGGTCGACCCCAGCCCTGATCAGCCTCACCCTCGACGACTCTCCTGCTGACAAGGGGAAGCAGGCGGCGGACGTCGAGGCGGCCGAGGCCTTGGATGGGGCCGGTACTTCTGCGGCGTTGGGGGGTGACCAACCCGAGGCATCGACCGGGTGGTCGGACTTCGCCGGGTTAGCACTCGTGCGGGCGAAGGAGGAAGTTCCTCGCTGGGGCGTGTCAACCCTTGAATTCAGGGACGCGTCCAATCCTAGCGCGGAGCCCTTCTTTGCGCTCAACGACAAAGACGAGGTGCACCACTAGGAGTACCTCGAGGGGCTCTGAAAGCACATGATGCAGTCCCTGCGTGTGGTTTCAGACACCCTGGCGCGGGGAATGTCGGAGGCCTTCGAGGTAAACCGGATTCGTTAGTTTTTTCTTGTGCTTTATCCCTCCCTTTTCCTTGGTTCTGACTATTAGATTTGAACTGTGGTCAGGAGCTCAAGGAGCGTTCCCGCCGCAAATCACTCTTCATTCGTCTTGAGAGTGGCATGTGGGCGGCGCTCATCCGTCAACGGGCCCTGGTCGAGGAGGCCAACAAGCGGCTATCCCAGCACAGCACCGAGACGGCCGAGCTTCGTGTCGCCTACGCGGCGGTCAAGGAGGAGGCGGCGCAAACCCGGGAGGCTGAGGCCACGGCGCGTGAAGATGTGGCAAGGGCCCGGGAGGAGGCTGCCAAAGCCCGTGAGTACCTCGCGCCACTGCTGGCGCGTGTGAAGGAGCTCGAGGAGGACATCACCTTAGTCGGTGGCCAGCGCGATGCCCTCAACATCCAGGTCGGGATGGCGTCCGCCCGCGTCAGAACCTTGGAAAGCGAGGTTGTGACGTTGTCGGGGACGATCCGAGAGAGGGATGAGGCTCTCTCGGGCGCCGGCCGGGAGGTTGAGGTGCTGAGGGCAGCGCTCCACGATAGGGACGAGGCTCTTCGAGTGTCTGAGAAGACGTGCGGGGAGCTGCGTGACGAGGTCGTGGGTTGGCAGACCCATTCTGAGGGTAAGCTTCTTGTTGTACAGTGGCCTTGGTGTCGAGGTCCCAGGCTTGCGCTAACTTGATGCTTGTGTTCCAGAGTTGGAGAAGGAGCAGCAGGCGGCTCAGGCGACGGCCACCTCGTTCCAGAACCTCTTCGAGGCCGAGACCCGGCGGACTCAGTTGCTTCAGGGCGCCATCACCTCCGTATGCGACGGCCTAGGGGTCGAGCCCGACGCCGACAGCAAGGAGGACGCCCCAGGGAACTTCTTCGTCCGTCGGATAGTGGCGCTAGGCCGCCTCTGTAACACCCCTGGTGTTACGAGCGTGCTTAGCCGTGCGGTTAAGGCCGGAGAAAAGTACCTAAATGAGTTCCTCGATTTTTTTTAGGATTGTAAAACTCGCTTGAAATGATGAACTAATTCTTTGCGACTCGCTTTTGTGGTTGAAGGAAATCAAGTTACCGTGACAGCTCTGGGGTCGCCGTGCCGCGCATTAGGCCAAACCGACCGCGAGGCGTGCTGACGCCGTAGTTGCCCGCCTCATTGTATCGTCCTATGCCGCCTCTGCCTCTTTGACTCGGCCACAGTCGGGATGGAGACGCCCTCTGCCTTGCTGTCCCCCCTGCCCTGCTTTGTCTCTAGACGACACCGACGCCCCGCTCAGTCGAGCCGCACCGTGTCGTGCGCGTCCCGCCATGGCCCCCCTTGTCTCATCAGCTGTGCACGTGCTCACGTTGCCACCGTCGGGCGAGGTCACCCCGCTTTAGCACGCCCCACCACCGAGCTCATCCGCACGCCTTTTCCCCGCGACGTGGCCTCGGCCTGGGCACCGTGCCGCCCTTCCAGTTCACTTAGCCTTGGTTTCTTAGCCAAATTCCTCGTGCCAGTGAGAAGCCTAGGAGGTCAGCCAGCCACCCCGTTCTCCTAGTGCATGACTTATCAGCACCAATCGGCAATTGGGCATTTTTGCCGCCACGAGCCTTCGGCGCCGCCGCAACCAACAAGGGGGAGATTGAAAGTCCTATGTTTGGTGTTGGTAATTAGTGACAATGCCTAAGTACTAATCCTATGCCTAAGTTGTATGTAGCATATGAGGATTAGTACATTCCAAGGTTGGTGGCAAGATGGACATGGTGATCATGATGGCCACACTTGGATTTGGACGCGACCCTACGTGATCAAGGCAAAGGTATATGCTTAAGGGTTGTATTTTAGTAACCAAGACACCTAGTGGGTGTGGTTACATTATAGGATAGATAGCCGTACTATAAAGAGGGGAATGACGCGGCTATTGAACTCCTAAGTGCCTCTAGGTGTGCATTTCATGATCATATGCATTTGGATAGAACTAATAACGCCTCGAAAAATGATTGTGAAAATGCTAACACACTCACACTTGACGAGATCACATGGTGGTGTTAGCACATTTGCGATGGCGTTGGAGTTTAAGCGGTAGAGAGGGTTTGGGGTCCTCTCTCCCTCCCGCTGAGCGTGCGAGCGTGGGATTCAGGCGATTTCGGGGAAATGAAATGCCTATTTTCCACTACGCCGGAAGTCGGAAATCAAACGAAAATCAACGGAGGTCACAGTGGTGACCGGACACTGCACCGGACGCTACACCGGACGCGGTCACTGTTTGACCGGACGCGTCCGGTCAGCGTTCAGCGTCTGCGCGTTTTTCAGTTGGTTGATCGGACGCGCAGCGCGTCCGGTCATAGGCGACCGGACGCGTCCGGTCGTCCAGGGAGCTTACTGGACTCCGACCGGACGCGGGCACTGTGGCGTCCGGTCAGTTCTTCAGCGCGTCCGGTCGATGGTTCGTTTTGCGCGACTCAGTGTTGACCGGCGCGTCCGGTCAGTCACGGGACCGGCGCGTCCGGTCGTGACCAACGCGTCCGGTCGTTGCGACCGGCGCGTCCGGTCGGCGTTTCAATAACTAGCCGTTACGCGACCGGAGCGTCCGGTCAGTTGGACCAGCGCGTCCGGTCAGCGCGATTTCAGCTGGATCTCGTTCCTAACGGCTATATTCGAAGGGGTACGTCTATAAATACTCGTTGGCCGGCTCAAGGCTCTCTCTCTTGGACATTTGACATACTTGTGAGCACTTTGAGCTAAGCAACTCCCCTCCCACTCATCTCTCTTTCTTCTTTGCATATTCGAAGTGAGATTGAGTGATCCAAGTGCATTTGCATTGTGAGATTGCATCTAGTTGGCACTTGGTGGTTGATTTGCTGCGGGATTCTTGTTTCTCTTGGTGGTTGCCGCCACCTAGACGGCTTGGAGCAGCTTGGAGGCGTTGGCAAGAGTTGGTGATTGTTCTTGGCCACCTCCGGTGATTGTGAGGGGTTTGTGCCTACCTCGGCGAAGCGCCAAAGGCAACATTAGTAAATTGCTCGTGTCATTGCAACCTTTTTGCCATTTGGTAGGTTCTTGTGGCGCCTTTTGAGAGGCTCGGTGTGAGACCGATTAGCCACCGAACCACGTGGTGAAGAGGGACACAACGGGGACTAGTGTGCCGGCAAGCACGTGAACCTCGGGATAAATCTTCGTGTCATCACTTTCATATTGTGATTGATTGATCTCGGTGTTCGGTTGTTTTGGTATTCATTGTTGATCATATTGGTTGGCTCAATACTTCGCCCCTCGGTGAAACCCTCCTAACTCAACTCCGCATTACTTTCTTAGTTATCTTTGCTAGCTAGTTTGCTTTGCTAGAGTAGCTCTTTTGTGTAGCTTGCTAGTTGTAGTTGTAGTTACCTTCTCGGTTTAACTTGTGCGGTTGAGTGCCAATATACTAGATTTGTGATTTGGATAGGTGGCTTGCAAACACCCCATAGGCTAAGCAAAACTCGCATCTCGCTATTTGTTGTATTGATAAACTTGTTTAGCTTGTCTTTGTAGAAATTTTTAAAAGGCTATTCACCCCCCCTCTAGCCATCAAGACCTTTCAAGTGGTATCAGAGCCGTGGTCACCGTTTGTAAGGCTTAACAACCTCGGTGTAAGATGGCTCAAGTTGTGTTCAACCATGTCGGGGGCAAGCCTCCATTCTTTGACGGTGTCTCATCTTTTGATCATTGGAAAAGAAAGATGAAGCAATATCTTGGCTCTATCAATGAGAAGGTTTGGGAGGTGACACATCATGATTATGCTATCATTGATCCCGACAACCTCACCAACAATGACCGCATCAACAACCAATGCAACACTATGGCTCTCAACACTCTCTACAATGGGATTGATGCAAAGGTCTTTGAGCAAATCAAGGATCTTGAAATGGCAAGTGAAGTGTGGATAAGATTAGAGGAAACATATGAGGGCACTTCAACGGTAAAAAGTGCCAAGCTCTATATGCTCAAGGATAAGTTTGCAAGCTTCAAGATGAAGGATGATGAGTCCATACCGGAGATGTTCTATAGGCTACAAGTTATTGTCAATGATCTCAAGAGCCTAGGCGAAGATGTCAAGGACAAGGACTTCTCACATAAGTTCTTGATGAACTTACCTAAGAAGTTTGCTATCTTGAGGAAGATGATCCAAAGAGAGGGTTTGGACAAGGTGACTCCAAACCAAGTGCTTGGAGATGTCATGACCGATGCTCAATATGATGATGATGAAGATGAAGATGAGAAGAAAGAGATCAAGGTCAAGCAAGAGAAGCCCATTGCATTCAAGGCTTCATCCTCTAAGGGCAAGAGCAAGGTGGAGAGCGATGATGATGATCCATTCGATGATGAGACCATGGCCCTCCTAGTGCACAAGATGGGGAGGTTCATGAAGAAGAAAGGATATGGGGCAAGAAAGAGAAGGGACTTCATGAAGGCAAAGGAGATGCTTTGCTACAATTGCAATAGCCCCGATCATGTAGTGGCAAAGTGTCCCTATGAAGACAAAAGATATCATGATGGAGAGTTGAAGTTGAAGAAGAACAAGAAGGATAAGAAGGAGAAGAAAGAGAAGAAGAGCTTCACTATCAACAAGAAGAAGAAGGGTGGTGGCTATGTGGTCACTTGGGATAGTGACAAATCCGATAGTGATGATGATGAAAGCTCTGGTGATGATGAGAGGACCACTCGGCGAGCCATTGCAAGCATCGCCCTCTCCAACAAGCCATCCATCTTCGACACTACATCGACATGCCTTATGGCCAAGCCTACCAAGGTAAAATATGATGATAGTGATGATGATTCTTGTGCTAGTGATGGTTGTAGGAGTGATGATGAGGAGGATGAGGACTACTCCAAGGATGATCTATTAGGCATAATAGATCAAATGAGCAAGGGCTACAAGAGGACAACCAAGAAGTGCAAAATCTTAGAGCAAGAGCTCATTACCGAGAGCAATGAAAATGATGCCTTGATGGAGGAGCTTGTTGCTCTCAAAAAGAGTAAGGAGTGCAAAGGAATTGAACAAGAGCTCAAAGCTCTTAGGAAATCCTTTGATGAGCTAGAGGCCTCTCGTGAGTGTCTAAAGGAAGACCACGAGGACCTTGAAGTTGCTCACACTAGGCTTAAGGAAGCCCACTCTTCTCTACTTGAGCTCATTAAGGAGAAGGACCTCAAGTTGGAGAAGCTCATGAAGGAAGCTAAGGAGGAGCAAGTGATTGTCACTTATGATATTGGACTAACATGTGATATTATTGATGATTCTTCATTTGTTGGTCCTACTAATGCTTCATGTAGCTCATCATCATCCACCACAACCAACTCTACCTCTACTACTAGTGATTCATCACTTGTGGTTGAAAATGAGACTCTCAAGAGAGAGGTGGATGATCTCACCCGCGCACTAGGTAATGCCTATGGTGGGGATGCTCGCTTGCTAAAATGCTTGGGTAGCCAAAGGTTCTCTCTTAACAAAGAGGGTTTGGGCTATACTCCCAAGAAGGGCAAGGCGGCCTTTGCTACTCCAAAGTCTCGCTTTGTGAAGAGCAATGGTCGTTATTGCAATAGATGCAAGCAAGTTGGGCATCTAGAGATTAATTGTAATAAAATGAACAAGAACAACAAGTTTCATGCTAAAATGGATTACATTCCTTTTAATTCTTGTTATGTGCTTACCAAGGGAGAGAAAGGTGTGCATGCTAGGTTTGTTGGTACACCAATTGTGGGCCCAAAGAAGAAGGCCATTTGGGTACCAAAGAGCTTAGTTACTAACCTCCAAGGACCCAAACAAGTATGGGTACCTAAGAAACATTAATTTACTTTGTAGGTAAATTACAAGGCCGGAGGAAGGCATTGGGTGCTTGATAGTGGGTGTTCTCAACATATGACCGGTGATTCAAGAATGTTCAACTCTCTCAAATCAAATGATAGTGGCATTGATAGTATCACATTTGGTGACAATAGCAAGGGTGATGTGAAGGCTCTTGGAAGGATTGCAGTCTCAAATGATCATAGCATTTCCAATGTGCTCCTAGTTGAAAAGTTGAACTTCAATCTTCTCTCGGTTGCTCAATTGTGTGATCTCGGTTTCAAGTGCATATTTGGTGTTGATGATGTGGAGATAGTTAGTGTTGATGGCTCCAACTTGATCTTCAAGGGCTTTAGATATGAGAATCTATACTTGGTTGATTTTAATGCTAGTGACACTCAACTTTCAACATGCTTGCTCACCAAATCAAGTATGGGTTGGTTATGGCATAGAAGACTTGGTCATGTTGGCATGAAGCAATTGAACAAGTTAGTGAAGCATGACTTAGTTAGAGGCTTGAAGGATGTCACATTTGAGAAGGATAAGCTATGTAGTGCATGTCAAGCCGGAAAGCAAGTAGGCAACACTCATCCATTGAAAAGCATCATGAGTACTTCTAAGGCATTTGAGTTGTTGCACATGGATTTATTTGGGCCAACTACATACACAAGCATTGGTGGCAATAAGTATGGCTTTGTGATTGTGGATGATTTCACTAGATACACATGGGTATTCTTTCTTGTGGACAAGAGTGATGTATTTGACATATTCAAGAAGTTCATCAAGAGGGTGCAAAATGAGTTTGAGACCACAATCAAGAAAGTAAGAAGTGACAATGGAAGTGAGTTTAGAAATACAAGAATTGATGAGCTATGTGATGAGCTTGGAATCAAACATCAATTTTCGGCCAAGTATACACCTCAATCAAATGGCTTAGTTGAGAGGAAGAATAGAACCTTGATTGATATGGCAAGATCAATGTTGAATGAGTATAATGTGAGTCATTCATTTTGGGCCGAAGCAATCAACACGGCTTGCTTCTATAGCAATCGCCTCTATTGCCACAAGTTTCTAGAGAAGACACCATATGAGATCTTAAATGGAAGAAAGCCCAACATTGCATACTTTCGGGTATTTGGTTGCAAATGCTACATCTTGAAGAAGGGCACTAGATTGAGCAAGTTTGAAAAGAAATGTGATGAAGGATTCTTACTTGGTTACTCCACTACTAGCAAAGCTTATAGAGTTTGGAATTTGACTAGTGGTTTACTTGAGGAAGTTTATGATGTTGAGTTTGATGAAACAAATGGCTCTCAAGATGAGGAAAATAACTTGGATGATGTGAGAGGAACTCAATTGACCAATGCTTTGAAAGAAATGGATATTGGTGATATTAGGCCAAAGCAAGTGATTGATGTGGATGACAACAAAGATCAAGTGCTCCAAAGTCCAATTACACAAGCTAGTGGGTCTCTAATGCAAAATCAAGCTAGTACATCATCTCAAGTGCAACAAGATCAACAAGTGGCTAGTTCATCATCTCCAACTCATGATCAAAATCAACATCCAAGCAATCAAGTCCAAGTGCTTCAACCAACTAACATTGCAAGAGACCATCCATTGGATTCCATCATTGGTGACATACAAAGGGGAGTTCAAACTAGATCAAGATTGGCATCATTTTGTGCTCACTCTTCTTTTGTGTCAATGGAAGAACCCAAGGACATTGATAAAGCATTGAGAGATCCGGATTGGGTAAATGCAATGCATGAAGAGCTCAACAACTTCAAGAGAAATGAAGTATGGGAACTAGTTGAGAGGCCTAAGGATCACAATGTCATTGGAACAAGATGGGTCTTTCGCAACAAGCAAGATCAAGATGGAATAGTAGTAAGGAACAAAGCAAGACTAGTGGCTCAAGGTTACACACAAATAGAGGGTCTTGACTTTGGTGAAACTTATGCCCCGGTTGCAAGATTGGAAGCAATTAGGATCTTACTTGCCTATGCTTGTGCTCATAATATCAAGCAATATCAAATGGATGTAAAGAGTGCATTTCTCAATGGGTACATTCAAGAAGAGGTGTATGTGGAGCAACCTCCCGGTTTTGAATATGACAAGAAACCCAACCATGTGTACAAGTTAAGGAAAGCTTTGTATGGATTGAAGCAAGCACCAAGAGCATGGTATGAAAGATTGAGGGACTTCTTGCTATCCAAAGGATTTGTCATGGGCAAAGTTGATACAACACTATTCACCAAGAAGATTGGAAAAGACTTGTTTGTATTGCAAATATATGTTGATGATATCATCTTCGGTTCAACCAATCAAGAGTATTGTGATGAGTTTGGGAAAATGATGGCAAAAGAATTTGAAATGTCAATGATCGGTGAACTTAGTTTCTTTCTTGGACTTCAAATCAAACAAATGAAGGAAGGAACATTTGTGAGCCAAACCAAGTACATCAAAGATATGCTCAAGAAGTTTGGCATGGAAGATGCAAAGGGCATTACAACCCCAATGGGCACTAGTGGAAGTTTGGATAGTGACAAGAGTGGCAACATGGTGGATCAAAAGCTTTATAGATCAATGATTGGTAGCCTACTCTATGTGACGGCATCAAGACCCGATGTGATGTTTAGTGTATGCATGTGTGCAAGATTTCAAGCCTCACCAAGAGAAAGTCATTTGAAGGCAACAAAGAGAATATTGAGGTACTTAAAGCATACACAAGATGTTGGATTATGGTATCCCAAGGGTGCAAGCTTTGAGCTAGTTGGATATTCGGATTCCGACTATGCCGGTGACAAAGTGGAGAGAAAGAGCACTTCCGGGACTTGTCAATTGTTGGGAAGATCACTTGTCTCATGGTCATCCAAGAAGCAAAATAGTATTGCACTATCTACCGCCGAAGCCGAATACATCGCCGCGGGTAGTTGTTGTGCACAAATCTTGTGGATGAAGGCAACATTGAAGGATTTTGGAATCAATTTCAAGAATGTGCCATTGCTATGTGACAATGAAAGTGCCGTGAAGCTAACCAACAATCCGGTTCAACATCAAAGAACAAAGCATATTGATATCCGTCATCATTTTATTAGAGATCATCAACAAAAGGGTGACATTGCTATTGAGAGTGTGGGCACCGAAGATCAATTAGCCGATCTATTCACCAAGCCACTTGATGAGAAGAGATTTCACAAGCTAAAGAATGAGTTGAACATACTTGACTTCTCCAACATGAGTTGATGCACCTCAATGTTATAACATGCCTCTCCTTCGAGCCCCAAGGTACAATTGGTTGACATGTCATGCATTCTATGCTAAGGACTTGCTTAGTGCATCTAGTCATAATTTACATGTTCTAGGCTCATACATGAAAATCAAAATGACTTTGAAGTTTATATGGTGCCACTATTGTTTCCATGACTTGTATGATCTAGTGGTAGCATATAACTTGTTTGAGTAGCTTGTGATCCTAAGTGTTTAATCTAGATCACTTGTCTAAATATTTGCTTCAACATGGTGCATGATAACCCTTCTAGTGAGGTGTGAAGAAGCTTGCCCTTGGATCAAACTGAAACATTTTATTTATGCAAGCAATCTAGGTTGAATCACAAACTTGATCCTCACCCCATAATTCAACATGATAATCTATCTAAAGTTAGTCCCTTGTGGTCATTGGTGCCAAAGGGGGAGAAAATATTGTTCACAAAGATAGAACTCAAAGGGGGAGAAGCACAAAGGGGGAGAAAATGTTGTTCACAAAGATAGATTCTAAAAGAGGAGAAATTGATAAAAGAAGGGGGTCAACTAAAATTTTAAGCACACAAGTAGGGGGAGCAAGCTCTTAAACATGAATGTTGCATTTCCATGTGCACTTCATATGTATGATGCATAGTTATGCATTTTTTTTCTCCGATACATTGCTTGTGTGGTGTTTTGCTAGTATACAATTGAATGGTGTATTGAAGTACTAGCATGAATAGGAAGTAGTTAGATTTCTCTTGCTTCATGTTTTTCAAAGTGGTACTAGAGCCTTGCTTATAATGTTGATCTCACAAGGTTTCTAGTTTTGTTTGTGCTTTTCCAAGTGATATCTAACTACACAAGGTGCTAAGATGATGTTTATCGCTACTCCGATGGTATCACGCTTCAAAGGTCTATAATCTAAAACACTTAGCACCTATTGATAGTCAATGCTCCTATATTTTCCTATCTAAACATGTATGCTTCCTAAATCCAAACATATAGCATACATGTAGGGGGAGCCATTGCTATCAATTTGAATTCATGATCACTTGTCCATACTTCTTACACATGGTAATATACTTGGACAATGTGACATGGGTTCAATCAAAATTTTATCATAATATCTTTGTGAAAGGGTTGTCACCAATTACCAACAAGGGGGAGATTGAAAGTCCTATGTTTGGTGTTGGTAATTAGTGACAATGCCTAAGTACTAATCCTATGCCTAAGTTGTATGTAGCATATGAGGATTAGTACATTCCAAGGTTGGTGGCAAGATGGACATGGTGATCATGATGGCCACACTTGGATTTGGACGCGACCCTACGTGATCAAGGCAAAGGTATATGCTTAAGGGTTATATTTTAGTAACCAAGACACCTAGTGGGTGTGGTTACATTATAGGATAGATAGCCGTACTATAAAGAGGGGAATGACGCGGCTATTGAACTCCTAAGTGCCTCTAGGTGTGCATTTCATGATCATATGCATTTGGATAGAACTAATAACGCCTCGAAAAATGATTGTGAAAATGCTAACACACTCACACTTGACGAGATCACATGGTGGTGTTAGCACATTTGCGATGGCGTTGGAGTTTAAGCGGTAGAGAGGGTTTGGGGTCCTCTCTCCCTCCCGCTGAGCGTGCGAGCGTGGGATTCAGGCGATTTCGGGGAAATGAAATGCCTATTTTCCACTACGCCGGAAGTCGGAAATCAAACGAAAATCAAACGGAGGCGAACGGAGGTCACAGTGGTGACCGGACGCTGCACCGGACGCTGCACCGGACGCGGTCACTGTTTGACCGGACGCGTCCGGTCAGCGTTCAGCGTCTGCGCGTTTTTCAGTTGGTTGATCGGACGCGCAGCGCGTCCGGTCACAGGCGACCGGACGTGTCCGGTCGTCCAGGGAGCTTACTGGACTCCGACCGGACGCGGGCACTGTGGCGTCCGGTCAGTTCTTCAGCGTGTCCGGTCGATGGTTCGTTTTGCGCAACTCAGTGTTGACCGGCGCGTCCGGTCAGTCACGGGACCGGCGCGTCCGGTCGTTGCGACCGGCGCGTCCGGTCGACGTTTCAATAACTAGCCGTTACGCGACCGGAGCGTCCGGTCAGTTGGACCAGCGCGTCCGGTCAGCGCGATTTCAGCTGGATCTCGTTCCTAACGGCTATATTCGAAGGGGTACGTCTATAAATACTCGTTGGCCGGCTCAAGGCTCTCTCTCTTGGACATTTGACATACTTGTGAGCACTTTGAGCTAAGCAACTCCCCTCCCACTCATCTCTCTTGCTTCTTTGCATATTCGAAGTGAGATTGAGTTATCCAAGTGCATTTGCATTGTGAGATTGCATCTAGTTGGCACTTGGTGGTTGATTTGCTGCGGGATTCTTGTTTCTCTTGGTGGTTGCCGCCACCTAGACGGCTTGGAGCAGCTTGGAGGCGTTGGCAAGAGTTGGTGATTGTTCTTGGCCACCTCCGGTGATTGTGAGGGGTTTGTGCCTACCTCGGCGAAGCGCCAAAGGCAACATTAGTAAATTGCTCGTGTCATTGCAACCTTTTTGCCATTTGGTAGGTTCTTGTGGCGCCTTTTGAGAGGCTCGGTGTGAGACCGATTAGCCACCGAACCACGTGGTGAAGAGGGACACAACGGGGACTAGCGTGCCGGCAAGCACGTGAACCTCGGGATAAATCTTCGTGTCATCACTTTCATATTGTGATTGATTGATCTCGGTGTTCGGTTGTTTTGGTATTCATTGTTGATCATATTGGTTGGCTCAATACTTCGCCCCTCGGTGAAACCCTCCTAACTCAACTCCGCATTACTTTCTTAGTTATCTTTGCTAGCTAGTTTGCTTTGCTAGAGTAGCTCTTTTGTGTAGCTTGCTAGTTGTAGTTGTAGTTACCTTCTCGGTTTAACTTGTGCGGTTGAGTACCAATATACTAGATTTGTGATTTGGATAGGTGGCTTGCAAACACCCCATAGGCTAAGCAAAACTCGCATCTCGCTATTTGTTGTATTGATAAACTTGTTTAGCTTGTCTTTGTAGAAATTTTTAAAAGGCTATTCACCCCCCCTCTAGCCATCAAGACCTTTCACATGGCCGCCGCCGTGGCCGACCATGTCACGGCGTGTCGCGCCCCTTGTCTCCGCTCCTTTAGCGTGCGCCCGTGGGTGGGGTAGGCCACCGGCCCCTCCCCGGCTGCTGGCAGCCTTCCCGCCGATCGATTGCGCCGCCTAGGGCCACGCCACGCGCCGCTCTGCTCTGTGCTAGAGCGTGGGCTCCAGGGACTGCTAAAAATGAGAATTCGGATGTTTACAGGGTTTCTAATGTAAGGCTCATGACTCAAGGGAATAGTAATTATTGTAGCTTCGCAAATAGAAGAGATAGCGGGGACTCTTTGGCAAGTTAGCCAGCACCCACGCTGGATTCCACCTTGGGTCGGATCTCTGGGCTGCTGCTGGGCCAGGCTACGAGGTGTGCGGCTGCCCCCGCGCGGGCCGCTGGGTCGGGATGGTCGCCGCCGGCCGTTTTTCCATTTCTAAGGCCTTTTCCAATTTAGTTCAAAGTCAACTTGTGAATTCAATATCAAAAGGGTAGGAATCCAAAAATTGTGAAACAAACTTTGTTAGGATCCTAAAAGCATGGTCTATCAGATAGCATGTTTTGTTAATATAGTGTTGTAATAATTTTAGGAATACTATAATTAAACAAAGACATTTAATTTTACTAGAATATAAACTTGTAGGGATTTTTGTGGCAAAATGGTGAAAGTACTAGCCTTGAAAAATTTATGGTAGCTTCGTAATGATACTACATGCTCACTGCAATTGTTGTAGCTTTCGAATGATTAGTTTGCTAAGATAGCTAACTAACCATAGTTTGAATATATATATTAAATCAATGAAATGAATAAAGAAATGCCTAAGAATTTTATATCTAAACGCGTATTGGGAAGTGACGCTGTACTCGACAATGGGGATTCAAGGCCTGGTGTGTTTGGTCGCGAGGCTAGCTCATTCGCTTACGAGGCGTAGTCGTACGATAAGAATTGCGATTGCTGTCATTTACTTATGTCTCTGTGTTGCATCCACGTATATCATGGTAGGAGCAACGGTGGACCGTGGAGTCAACTGAAGTGGTGGAAACGATGGCGCCTAGATGATTGTGTCACATCGATGGAATGCTAACTTGGTTATTTTACCCAGGCAAGCCCCGGTGCATAACCCCTATTATTCTGCACTTTATTTTTATGCTTGTGCATTAAGTTTAAAGGAGTTGAATGAAACCCACTTGCATATAAATATCCTGATCCCATGAGTCTTACTAGTATGTCAGGATCGTGTAGATTGCTATGCTACAGGACTCCGGTAGAAGTCGAGTGATTTCCTGTCACTCGCGAGAGATAGGAATTACAACAGTGTTACTATTATCATGTTGCTATCACATGAAATATAAATGTATATGGATAATTGGAGACTGGGCGGAACGGGTTGGATGGACTTGGACCTGGTTGGGCAACAGAGCGGGGCTCTGGTTGCATTTGTTCCGCCTTTGTCAATTAAGGACTGTTCGTTGCATGGACCCTGGTCAAGTCACAGATTTATTGTCCCGAGCATATACTTGCTTATGGGAGCGGGAAGACTTGTTTCTCTCCTATCGTGGGTTCCGCTTCTTTCCGGACCGGCTTTTTAGGGTGGTTATATATATTGGGTTGAGGAGGTCTAAGCACCATACTGAGGCCGGGCCTGCAGTGTTGGGGGCTTAGAGTCCGAGCTTGGACGGGGACCTGGACCCCTTGACAGGAGTGGAACGGGTTGGTCTTGCTTGTGCCCGGGGTACAAGCAAGGCGTGTGTTTTCGGGGCACCCAGCTGGGCATATCGATTCGCGAATCGCCGTTTCTGCGTGACGGTACGGCTTGACTACGCTCTGGCATCGTAGTAAGAACTGGCAGTTGAAAGATGAAGAAATGGTTCTGTTTGCTCAACCCTGTTTGACTATAGACTAGGTGCTTACATAGAAGGTTGGATAAGAAATAAAATATGGCTATTCAAAGTAAGAAATTAAGGACACACTCTTAGTGCTATTTCTTGCAAACCAGAAACCCATAAGCCAGAAAGCCTTGCATGATCCTTGGAGTCTTTTCTTTCCTCCTGACGGGTAAGTCTTGCGGAGTACAATTGAGTACTCAGGGTTTGTTCTCCCCTGTTGCAGGTAACAGGTGCTGATCAACTGACACTTGTGTGTGGAAACCTCCTGGTGGGCTCAGCGAGGATTTCCTTCGTGATGCGGAGTAGAGATTATTTATTAAAACTCTCACCAAAAGTTTTACAAGGAAAATACTATTAACTTGTTATCATTTCATGCATATGAACGTTCTTCATGTTAATGTTTAACTTGTCATTAAATGGTTTCATTTCCGCTGAACTCTGATAATTAATGTTTCTATTCCGCTGTTACAATTACATAATGAATTACTCTGATGTTGTACGAAAAATGATGTAAGTTTTATTCTCTCATTTGTGATCCTGATGTAAAAATGTGGATCTTTGAGTTCTCCCTTGCGGTGTGCTCGACGGAATCGCGTAGTTTAGCGTTCTCCCCGTGGTACTTAGTGTCTAATGGAAGACGAGTACCCTTGGGAAGGCATTAGATTAGGCGATTCTGCCACAGCCTCGTTCGCGAGAGGATACGAGGCGGGATGCATCACGGTGTGAAGAGGGCTCTGGTGGTCGTTCGGTCCGGATTCATGTACGACATGGACCTCATCGCTGATGGCTACATCATGGATCCGGATTGGACGGACGAGGAGAATGAAGCCGCCTGCCTAGGCCTAATCAAAGCCGCTGAGGAGCCTGGAAGTCGCCTGGCCAAGCTCTTCGAGGTCAAGGTGGTTCCGCCTACCGACGATGAGGGCCTGTGAGCTAAACCTAGGCATAAGGCCCATGTAATAAGTTAGTGTTTTGTAACTTTGGTCGTGGTGGCCTCAGGGGCCTTGAAACGCTTAAGTGTGAACTTGTACTGATCGCTAAGTTTCGTTCGAGTTTTTTATTCCCTTTATCGCTTGAATCGCGTTCTCGCATGATTTACTTAGCGCGCGGTCGGACCCCTTGGTGTAAGGAAGTGAGTGGAGGTACCGTAGCCTTGGAGGCATAGGTAATCTCGTGGCTCGACTGCCCTCGAGCTTCAGGGCGCGCTCGTGGCCTTGCAGATCGTGTAAGAGCTCGATTTGAAGCGAACGGGGATGTAAGCTTTTTCAAAGTCATGAACCGTTACTAGGTCTACTTAGCACGCGGTCACACCCCTAGGCGTGAGGGGTGAGTGGAGGTACCGTAGCCTCGGAGGCGTAGGTGCTCTTACGGCTCAACTGCCCTCGAGCTTTAGGGTGTTCTCACGGCCTTGTCGACTTAAGTGACAGCTCTCTTTTTTGAAAAAGAGTACGAGTTTTTTCAGGGACAGGGGTTCCCCCCTTGCAGCCCCCGAGGGAGGGTCGACTCTGAGAAAACAGGGTCGATCCTTCCTGGTTATGAAAACAAAGCTTTGAACACCGTTGTATTCTTTATTGATGAGATTGAAAACAATTTACAGAGCCTCGAGGCTTTTTAGGGAAAAAAGCGACGTAGTTGTTCAATGTTCTAAGCATTGGTGAAGATTTTGCCCTTCTCGTTCGATAGCTTGTAGGTGCCGGGCTTTAATACTTCTGCGATGATGTATGGCCCTTCCCACGGCGGCGTGAGCTTGTGTCGTCCCTTGGTGTTCTGGCTTCGTCATAGCACCAGGTCACCAACATTGAGGTCGCGCCTGCGGACGTGTCTATCGTGGTAGCGTCGGAGACTCTGCTGATACCTGGTAGAATGCAATGGAGCCACGTCATGGGCTTCCTCGAGCTAGTCGAGGGCGTCCTCTCTTGTGGCGTCGTTATTTTTTCGTTGTAGGCCTTCAACCTCGGGGATTCGTATTCTACATCAGTTGGGAGCATAGCCTCGGATCCGTAGACTAAGAAGAATGGAGTGAACCCCGTGGCTCAACTCGGTGTTGTTCTTAGGCTCCACAGGACCGAGGGAAGCTCGGCAATCCATTTCTTGCCGTGTTTGTTTAGCTTGCCAAAAATTCTGGGTTTCAGGCCTTGTAGGACCATGCCATTGGCACGTTCTACTTGGCCATTTATTTTTGGATGAGCTACGGCCGACCAGAGCACACGGATGTGGTGGTTGTCGCAGAAATCTAGAAATTTTTTACCAGTGAATTGGGTGCCATTGTCCGTGATGATGCAGTTGGGAACCCAAAGCGGTGGACGATGTCGGTAAAAAAGAGCACAACTTGCTCAAACCTGATGCTGGTGATAGGACGGGCCTCGATCCACTTGGAAAATTTGTCAATGGCGATGAGCAAGTGGGTGAAGCCGCCAGTTGTCCTATTCAAGGGTCCGACTAAGTCGATCCCCCAAACAGCGAAAGGCCACGTGATGGGAATAGTTTACAGGGCGTGAACTGGAAGATGGGTTTGTCTTGCATAGTATTGGCAGCCTTTGCAGGAGCGTACTAGCTTGACAGCATCGGAGACTGCGGTCGGCCAATAGAAACCTTATCGGAAAGCGTTTCCGACGAGGGTTCGAGGCGCTGCGTGATGACCACAAGCCCCCGAGTGTAGATCATTGAGCAGGTTTCTGCCTTCCTCATTTGTGATGCAGCGTTGGAGGACGCCAGTAGGGCTCCGCGATACAACTCCCTACTATCGCCAAATATCACAAAGGATTTGGCCCGACGAGCGATCCGTCGAGCCTCGATCTTATCCGAGGGGAGGTCCCCTCGAGTGAGATGGTCGAGGTACGGATTACGCCAGTCAGGCTCGGGGTTGGCTGGTGGGGTCGAGCCGTCCACCTGCATGGCCTCAGCCCCGGTTGAGGGGGCTTCTGCCTCAGGTGGGGGGTCGAGTGATGGCCCGTCAACCCCTCCGTCCGCCCTGATGTTGACGGACGGTTGGTGGAGATCTCTCACGACAACGTCTGGTGGAACCGTAGTTCGACTGGACGCGATTTTTGCGAGTTCATCGGCAACCTCATTATACCTGTGTGCGATGTGGTTGAGCTCGAGGCCGTGAAACTTGTCCTCAAGGCGCCGTACCTCTTCACAGTATGCCTCCATCTTGGGATCACGGCAGCTCGAGCTCTTCATGACTTGGTCGATTACGAGCTAAGAGTCACCTCGGACATCGAGGTGTCAGACCCCTAGTTCGATAGCATTCGCAAGCCCGTGACGAGCGCCTCGTATTCGGTGACATTGTTGGAGGCAGGAAAATGAAGCCGGATGATATAGCGCATGTGGACTCCGAGGGGTGAGATGAAGAGTAAACCCGCGCCTACCCCTGTTTTCATCAGTGACCCGTCGAAGTACATGGTCCAAAGCTCAGCCTGGAGCTGAACCGGAGGAAGTTGAGTGTCGGTCCACTCCGCCAGGAAATCTGCTAGTACTTGGGATTTGATGGCTTTGTGCGATGCATAAGAGAGGGTCTCACCCATGAGCTCGACCGCCCACTTGGCTATACTACCCGAGGCTTCCCGGTTCTGGGCTATCTCTCCCAGAGGAAAAGAAGAAACCACAGTCACCGAGTGGCCCTCAAAATAGTGACGGAGTTTGCGCCGCGTTAAGACGATGGCGTACAACAGCTTTTGGATCTGCGGGTAGCGAACCTTAGTTTCCGAGAGCACCTCGCTGATGAAGTAGACCAGTCTTTGGACGAGCAAGGTATGTCCTTCCTATGCCCTCTCGACAACCAAGACCGCGCTGACTACTTGTGTCATTGCGGCGACATAAAGTAGGAGGGGTTCCCCTGGGGTCGGAGGGACGAGGATTGGTGAGTTAGAGAGTGTAGCTTTGAGCTTTGCAAGAGCTTCCTCGGCCTCGAGGGTCCACGAGAAGTGTTCTGATTTCTTTAGGAGACGATACAATGGGACCGCTTTTTCGCCGAGACATGAAATGAAGCGACTGAGGGCTACTAGGCAGCCCGTGACCCTCTGCACGCCCTTCAGATCTCGGATAGGGCCCATCTTGGTTATTGCGGCGATCTTTTCTAGGTTAGCCTCGATGCCACGCTTGGAAACGATGAACCCTAGAAGCATGCCTCGAGGAACGCCGAAAACACATTTTTCGGGGTTAAGCTTGATGTTCTTTGCCCGGAGGCATTTGAACGCAACGTTGAGGTCGTTGATCAAATTATCGGCCTTTTTGGTTTTGACAACGATATCATCTACGTAAGCCTCGACGGTTGGTCTGATGTGTTCCCCAAAAACGTGTTGCATGCATCATTGGTACGTAGCCCCTGCATTCCGGAGACCGAAGGGCATAGTAACATAGCAATACATGCCGAATGGGGTGATGAACGAAGTCACGAGCTGGTCAGACTCCTTTATTTTGATCTGGTGGTAGCCGGAATATGCATCTAAGAATGAAAGAGTTTCACATCCCGCAGTGGAATCAATGATTTGATCAATGTGTGGCAAAGGGAAAGGAACTTTTAGACATGCTTTATTTAAACTAGTATAGTCTACACACATCCTCCACTTCCCACTCTTTTTCTTAACTAACACGAGATTAGCTAGCCACTCGAGATGATGAACCTCCTTGATGAATCCGGCCTCTAACAGTTTGTGTATATCCTCACCGATGACCTTGCGCTTCTCCTCGTCGAAGCGACACAAGCGTTGCTTCACCAGTTTGGAGCCGGCTCGGATCTCCAAGGCGTGCTCAACGACTTCCCTGGGTATGCCTGGCATATCCGAGGGACTCCACGCAAAGATGTCGATGTTTGCACAGAGAAAGTCGATGAGCACTGTTTCCTATTTGGGATCGAGGGTGGCGCTGATGCTCAACGCCTTTCCCTTCGGGTCGGCGGGGTCGAGGGGCACGAGCTTGACGTCTTCCGCAGGCTCGAAGCTGCCGGCATGGCACTTGGGGTCGGGGATCTCGTTGGTCAGACCGTCGAGGTCCACCGCCAAGGTTGCCGACTCCAAGATGGCTTCTCCGTGCTCGACGCACTCGACGTCGCACTCGTAGGCGTGCTCGTATGAGGGCCCGACAGTTATGACACCGTTGGGGCCTAGCATCTTGAGCTTGAGGTAGGTGTAGTTTGGGACCACCATGAACCGAGCATAGCATGGGTGCCCAAGGATGGCGTGATACGTTCCACGGAATCTGACCACTTCAAAAATGAGAGTTTCTTTTCTAAAGTTGGTGGGAGTGCCAAAACAGACAGGCAGGTCGACCCGGCCAACGGGCTCTGCTCGCTTTTCTGGCACGACTCCATGGAAGCCCCCGACGCTGGGTTGGAGGCACGTCCTCGCAATCCCCAGGAGGTCAAGGGTCTGGGCATAGATGATATTAAGGCTGCTGCCGCCATCCATGAGCACCTTGGTGAGGCGTGTGTTGGCGATAATGGGATCGACAATAAGCGGGTAGACCCCGGGATTGGGGACGTAGTCTGGATGATCATCACAGTCGAAAGTGATGGCCACCTCAGACCAGTCAAGGAAGAGGGAGGTTGCCGGCTGCACGGAGAAAACCTCTCGATGTTCTCGCTTGCGCTGGCGTGTCGAGAGGCGTGTCGAGGGTCCTCCGTATATCATGAAGCAGTCGTGGATCTCGGGGAACCCCTCTTCCTTGTCGTCTCCCTTGGGATCTTCCTTCTTGTCATCTTTCTTGACGCCTATGCCTTCAAAATATCTTCGGAGCATGTGGCAGTCTTCGAGGTTGTGGTTCGTGGGCCCCTTGTGGTAGGGGCACGGTTCTTTGAGCATTTTGTCGAAGATGCCCCCACCGGGGGGCCCTCGAGGTTTCTTGCGATCAGCAGCGGCAACAAGGCCGTCTACCGGGGCCTCGAGCTTGTCCTGCTAGTTCTTCTTCTTCCTATTGTTCCTCTTTGAGCCCCTGCTAGATCTCGCGGGATCATCCACCTTGTGCTTCCCCTTGTCCTGATCACCACCAAAGATGGCACCAACCGCCTCCTTGCCGACGGCGAAGTTGTTGATGATGTCCATCAAACCGTTGGCAGTAAGGGGGTGTTGCGGCCCAGCTCTCGGACCAACTCTTTGCAGGTAGTGCCAGAGAGGAAGGCCATGATAACGTCGGAGTCGGTGATGTTGGGGATCTCGGTGCATTGCTTGGAGAAACACCGGATGTAATCCCGGAGGGATTCACCCGGCTTCTGCTTGCAGCTTCGGAGGTCCCACGAGTTGCCGGGGCGCATGTAGGTTCCCTTGAAGTTTCCCTCAAACACCCTCACGAGGTCATCCCAGTCGTGGATTTATTGAGGTGGGACATCCTCGAGCCAGGCTCGGGCGGTGTCCGACAGGAACAGGGGGAGTTGCCGGATGATGACCCGGTCGTCGGTGGCCCCACCCAACTGACATGCCAAGCGGAAGTCAGGGAGCCAAAGTTCGGGTTTGGTCTCGCCGTTGTACTTGGTAAGAGTCGTGGGGGGGGGGCTCAACCGAGCCAGGAGTATTGTTTCATGAATGGCCTTACTAAAGACCCAGGGACCCGGTGGTTCGGGTGAAGGGATTCGATCTTCTGAGCTGTCGTAGCACCCGCCTCTGTGCACGTGGTAGCCTCGAGCCACACCGTCACCGTGTTTACGCCTCTGGCGCTCGACGATGTTGCCACGGGTATCTCGAGGTTCACAGTCATCGGCGATGTGCTCAAGGACAAGGGCCACTGAAAGCTCTATGTTTGGTGTTGGTAATTAGTGACAATGCCTAAGTACTAATCCTATGCCTAAGTTGTATGTAGCATATGAGGATTAGTACATTCCAAGGTTGGTGGCAAGATGGACATGGTGATCATGATGGCCACACTTGGATTTGGACGCGACCCTACGTGATCAAGGCAAAGGTATATGCTTAAGGGTTGTATTTTAGTAACCAAGACACCTAGTGGGTGTGGTTACATTATAGGATAGATAGCCGTACTATAAAGAGGGGAATGACGCGGCTATTGAACTCCTAAGTGCCTCTAGGTGTGCATTTCATGATCATATGCATTTGCATAGAACTAATAACGCCTCGAAAAATGATTGTGAAAATGCTAACACACTCACACTTGACGTGATCACTTGGTGATGTTAGCACGTTTGCGACGGCGTTGGAGTTTGAGCGGTAGAGAGGGTTTGGGGGTCCTCTCTCCCTCCCGCCGAGCGTGCGAGCGCGGGATTCAGGCGATTTCGGGAAAATGAAATGCCTATTTTCCACTACGCCGGAAGTCGGAAATCAAACGAAAATCAAACGGAGGCGAACGGAGGTCACTGCGTGCACCGGACGCTGCACCGGACGCTGCACCGGACGCGGTCACTGTGCGACCGGCGCGTCCGGTCAGTGTCCAGTGACTGCGCGGTTTTTCGGTTGTTTCTTCGGACGCGAGGCGCGTCCGGTCACAGGCCACCGGACGCGTCCGGTCGTCCAGGGAGCTTACTGGACTCCCACCGGACGCGGTCACTGTGGCGTCCGGTCGGTTCACCAGCGCGTCCGGTCGTTGGTTTGTTTTGCGCGACTCAGAGTTCACCGGCGCGTCCGGTGAGTCACGGGACCGGCGCGTCCGGTGGTGACCAGCGCGTCCGGTCGTTACGACCGGCGCGTCCGGTCAGTGTTTCAAATTTTAGCCGTTGCGGCACCGGCGCGTCCGGTCAGTTGGACCAGCGCGTCCGGTGAGCGCGACTGCTGCTGATTTCAGTTTCTAACGGCTATATTCGAAGGGGTACGTCTATAAATACTCGTTGGCCGGCTCAAGGCTCCCTCTCTTGCACATTTGACATACTTGTGAGCACTTTGAGCCAAGCAACTCCCCTCCCACTCATCTCTCTTGCTTGTTTGCATATTCGAAGTGAGATTGAGTGATCCAAGTGCATTTGCATTGTGAGATAGCATCTAGTTGGCACTTGGTGGTTGATTTGCTGCGGGATTCTTGTTTCTCTTGGTGGTTGCCGCCACCTAGACGGCTTGGAGCAGCTTGGAGGCATTGGCAAGAGTTGGTGATTGTTCTTGGCCACCTCCGGTGATTGTGAGGGGTTTGTGCCTACCTCGGCGGAGCGCCAAAGGCAACATTAGTGGATTGCTCGTGTCATTTGCAACCTTTTGCCATTTGGTAGGTTCTTGTGGCGCCTTTTGAGAGGCTCGGTGTGAGACCGATTAGCCACCGAACCACGTGGTGAAGAGGGACACAACGGGGACTAGCGTGCCGGCAAGCACGTGAACCTCGGGATAAATCTTCGTGTCATCACTTTCATATTGTGATTGATTGATCCCGGTGTTCGGTTTTCTTGGTATTCATTGTTGATCATATTGGTTGGCTCAATACTTCGCCCCTCGGTGATACCCTACTAACCCTCACTTGCATTACTTTCTTAGTTATCTTTGCTAGCTAGTTTGCTTTGCTAGAGTAGCTCTTTGTGTAGCTTGCTAGTTGTAGTTGTAGTTTTCCTCTCGGTTTGACTTGTGCGGTTGAGTGCAAATATACTAGAATTGTGAATTGGATAGGTGGCTTGCAAACACCCCGTAGGCTAAGCAAAACTCGTATCTCGCTATTAATTATATTGATAAACTTGTTTAGCTTGTCTTTGTAGAAAGTTTTAAAAGGCTATTCACCCCCCCTCTAGCCATCTAGACCTTTCAAGTGGTATCGGAGCCGTGGTCACCGTTTGCAAGGCTTAACAACCTCGGTGCAAGATGGCTCAAGTTATGTTCAATCATGTTAATGGCAAGCCTCCATTCTTTGATGGTGTCTCTTCCTTTGATCATTGGAAAAGGAAGATGAAGCAATATCTAGGCAATATACATGAGAAGGTTTGGGATGTGACCAATGAAGGATACATTATTCTTGATGAAGAAAATCTCACTCCAAATGACCGTATCAACAAACAATGCAACACGGCGGCACTTGACACAATCTACCGTGCCATTGATGACAAAGTATTTGAGCAAATCAAAGATCTTGAAAAGGCAAATGAGCTTTGGATAAGGCTTGAAGAAACATATGAAGGCACTTCAACGGTAAAAAGTGCCAAGCTATATATGCTCAAGGACAAGTTCTCCACTTTCAAGATGAAGGATGATGAATCCATCCCGGAGATGTTCTATAGGCTCCAAGTCATTGTCAATGATCTCAAGGGGCTTGGAGAGAAGGTTGAGGACAAGGACTTCTCACACAAGTTCTTGATGTGCTTACCCAAGAAGTTTGCCACCTTGAGAAGAATGATCTTTAGAGAGGGATTGGACAAGGTCAAACCAACCGATGTGCTTGGAGATATAATGACCGATGCCCAATACAATGATGATGAAGATGAGGTAGAAGAGAAGAAGGAGACCAAGGTCAAGCAAGAGAAGGCCATTGCATTCAAGGCTTCATCTTCTAAGGGCAAGAGCAAGGTGGAGAGTGATGATGATGATCCATTCGATGATGAGACCATGGCCCTCCTAGTGCACAAGATGGGGAGGTTCATGAGGAAGAAAGGATATGGTGCAAGGAAGAGAAGGGACTTCATGAAGGCAAAGGAGGTACTTTGCTACAATTGCAATAGCCCTGATCATATAGTGGCAAAGTGTCCCTATGAAGATAAAAGATATCATGATGGGGAGTTGAAGTTGAAGAAGAACAAGAAGGACAAGAAGGAGAAGAAAGAAAAGAAGAGCTTCACTATCAACAAGAAGAAGAAGGGTGGTGGTTATGTGGTCACTTGGGATAGTGACAACTCCGATAGTGATGATGATGAAAGCTCTAGTGATGATGAGAGGACCACTCGGCGAGCCCTTGCAAGCATCGCCCTCTCCAACAAGCCATCCATCTTCGACACTACATCGACATGCCTTATGGCCAAGCCTACCAAGGTAAAATATGATGATAGTGATGATGATTCTTGTGCTAGTGATGGTTGTAGGAGTGATGATGAGGAGGACGAGGACTACTCCAAGGATGATCTATTGGGCATAATAGATCAAATGAGCAAGGGCTACAAAAGGACAACCAAGAAATATAAAATCTTGGAACAAGAGCTCATTGCCAAGAGCAATGAAAATGATGCCTTGATGGAGGAGCTTGTTGCTCTCAAAAAGAGTAAGGAGTGCAAAGGAATTGAACAAGAGCTCAAAGCTCTTAGGAAATCCTTTGATGAGCTAGAGGCCTCTCGTGAGTGTCTAAAGGAAGACCACGAGGACCTTGAAGTTGCTCACACTAGGCTTAAGGAAGCCCACTCCTCTCTACTTGAGCTCATCAAGGAGAAGGACCTCAAGTTGGAGAAGCTCATGAAGGAAGCTAAGGAGGAGCAAGTGATTGTCACTTGTGATATTGGACTAACATGTGATATTATTGATGATTCTTTATTTGTTGGTCCTACTAATGCTTCATGTAGCTCATCATCATCCACCACAACCAACTCTACCTCTACTACTAGTGATTCATCACTTGTGGTTGAGAATGAGACTCTCAAGAGAGAGGTGGATGATCTCACCCGCGCATTAGGCAATGCCTATGGTGGGGATGCCCGCTTGCTAAAATGCTTGGGTAGCCAAAGGTTCTCTCTTAACAAAGAGGGTTTGGGCTATACTCCCAAGAAGGGCAAGGCGGCCTTTGCTACTCCAAAGTCTCGCTTTGTGAAGAGCAATGGTCGTTATTGCAATAGATGCAAGCAAGTTGGGCATATAGAGATTAATTGCAATAAAATGAACAAGAACAACAACAAGTTTCATGCTAAAATGGATTACATTCCTTTTGATTCTTGTTATGTGCTTACCAAGGGTGAGAAAGGTGTGCATGCTAGGTTTGTTGGTACACCAATTGTGGGTCCAAAGAAGAAGGCCATTTGGGTACCAAAAAGCTTAGTTACTAACCTCCAAGGACCCAAACAAGTATGGGTACCTAAGAAACATTAATTTACTTTGTAGGTAAATTACAAGGCCGGAGGAAGGCATTGGGTGCTTGATAGTGGGTGCTCTCAACATATGACCGGTGATTCAAGAATGTTCAACTCTCTCAAATCAAATGATAGTGGCATTGATAGTATCACATTTGGTGACAATAGCAAGGGTGATGTGAAGGCTCTTGGAAGGATTGCAATCTCAAATGATCATAGCATTTCGAATGTGCTCCTAGTTGAAAAGTTGAACTTCAATCTTCTCTCGGTTGCTCAATTGTGTGATCTCGGTTTCAAGTGCATATTTGGTGTTGATGATGTGGAGATAGTTAGTGTTGATGGCTCCAATTTGATCTTCAAGGGTTTTAGATATGAGAATCTATACTTGGTTGATTTCAATGCTAGTGACACTCAACTTTCAACATGCTTACTCACCAAATCAAGTATGGGTTGGTTATGGCATAGAAGACTTGGTCATGTTGGCATGAAGCAATTGAACAAGTTAGTGACGCATGACTTAGTTAGAGGCTTGAAGGATGTCACATTTGAGAAAGATAAGCTATGTAGTGCGTGTCAAGCCGGAAAGCAAGTAAGCAACACTCATCCATTGAAGAGCATCATGAGTACTTCCAAGGCATTTGAGTTGTTGCACATGGATTTATTTGGACCAACTACATACACAAGCATTGGTGGCAACAAGTATGGGTTTGTGATTGTGGATGATTTCACTAGATATACATGGGTATTCTTTCTTGTGGACAAAAGTGATGTATTTGACATATTCAAGAAGTTCATCAAGAGAGTGCAAAATGAGTTTGAGACCACAATCAAGAAAGTGAGAAGTGACAATGGAAGTGAGTTTAGAAATACAAGAATTGATGAGCTATGTGAGGAGCTTGGAATCAAACATCAATTCTCGGCCAAGTATACACCTCAATCAAATGGCCTAGTTGAAAGGAAGAATAGAACTTTGATTGATATGGCAAGATCAATGTTAAATGAGTATAATGTGAGTCATTCATTTTGGGCCGAAGCAATCAACACGGCTTGCTTCTATAGCAACCGCCTCTATTGCCACAAGTTTCTAGAGAAGACACCATATGAGATCTTAAATGGAAGAAAGCCTAACATTGCATACTTTCGGGTATTTGGTTGCAAATGCTACATCTTGAAGAAGGGCACTAGATTGAGCAAGTTTGAAAAGAAATGTGATGAAGGATTCTTACTTGGTTACTCCACTACTAGCAAAGCTTATAGAGTTTGGAATTTGGCTAGTGGTTTACTTGAGGAAGTTCATGATGTTGAGTTTGATGAAACAAATGGTTCTCAAGATGAGGAAAATAATTTGGATGATGTGAGAGGAACTCAATTGACCAATGCTATGAAAGAAATGGATATTGGTGATATTAGGCCAAAGCAAGTGATTGATGTGGATGACAACAAAGATCAAGTGCTCCAAAGTCCAATTACACAAGCTAGTGGGCCTCTAATGCAAAATCAAGCTAGTACATCATCTCAAGTGCAACAAGATCAACAAGTGGCTAGTTCATCATCTCCAACTCATGATCAACATCAACATCCAAGCAATCAAGTCCAAGTGCTTCAACCAACTAACATTGCAAGAGACCATCCATTAGATTCCATCATTGGTGACATACAAAGGGGAGTTCAAACTAGATCAAGATTGGCATCTTTTTGTGCTCACTCTTCTTTTGTGTCAATGGAAGAACCCAAGGACATTGATAAAGCATTGAGAGATCCGAATTGGGTAAATGCAATGCATGAAGAACTCAACAACTTCAAGAGAAATGAAGTATGGGAACTAGTTGAAAGGCCTAAGAATCATAATGTCATTGGAACAAGATGGGTCTTTCGCAACAAGCAAGATCAAGATGGAATAGTAGTAAGGAACAAAGCAAGACTAGTGGCTCAAGGTTACACACAAATAGAGGGTCTTGACTTTGGTGAAACTTATGCCCCGGTTGTAAGATTGGAAGCAATTAGGATCTTACTTGCCTATGCTTGTGCTCACAATATCAAGCTATATCAAATGGATGTGAAGAGTGCATTTCTAAATGGGTACATTCAAGAGGAGGTGTATGTGGAGCAACCTCCCGGTTTTGAAGATGACAAGAAACCCAATCATGTCTACAAATTGAGAAAAGCTTTGTATGGATTGAAGCAAGCACCTAGAGCATGGTATGAAAGATTGAGGGACTTTTTGCTATCCAAAGGATTTGTCATGGGCAAAGTTGATACAACACTATTCACCAAGAAGATTGGGAAAGACTTGTTTGTGTTGCAAATATATGTTGATGATATCATCTTCGGTTCAACCAATCAAGATTATTGTGATGAGTTTGGAAAAATGATGGCAAAGGAATTTGAAATGTCAATGATTGGTGAACTTAGTTTCTTTCTTGGACTTCAAACCAAACAAATGAAGGAAGGAACATTTGTGAGCCAAACCAAGTACATCAAAGATATGCTCAAGAAGTTTGGCATGGAAGATGCAAAGGGCATTACAACCCCAATGGGCACTAGTGGAAGTTTGGATAGTGACAAGAGTGGCAACATGGTGGATCAAAAGCTTTATAGATCAATGATTGGTAGCCTACTCTATGTGACGGCATCAAGACCCGATGTAATGTTTAGTGTATGTATGTGTGCAAGATTTCAAGCCTCACCAAGAGAAAGTCATTTGAAGGCAACAAAGAGAATATTGAGGTATTTGAAGCATACACAAGATGTTGGATTATGGTATCCCAAAGGTGCAAGCTTTGAGCTAGTTGGATATTCGGATTCCGACTATGCCGGTGACAAAGTGGAGAGAAAGAGCACTTCCGGGACTTGTCAATTGTTGGGAAGATCACTTGTCTCATGGTCATCCAAGAAGCAAAATAGTATTGCACTATCTACCGCCGAAGCCGAATACATCGCCGCGGGTAGTTGTTGTGCACAAATCTTATGGATGAAGGCAACATTGAAGGATTTTGGAATCAATTTCAAGAATGTGCCATTGCTATGTGACAATGAAAGTGCCGTGAAGCTAACCAACAATCCGGTTCAACATCAAAGAACAAAGCATATTGATGTTCGTCATCATTTCATTAGAGATCATCAACAAAAGGGTGACATTGCTATTGAGAGTGTGGGCACCGAAGATCAATTAGCCGATCTATTCACCAAGCCACTTGATGAGAAGAGATTTCACAAGCTAAAGAATGAGTTGAACATAATTGACTTCTCCAACATGAGTTGATGCACCTCCATGATATGACATGCCTCTCCTTCAAGCCCCAAGGTACAATTGGTTGACATGCCATACATTCTATACTAAGGACTTGTTTAGTGCATCTAGTCATAATTTACATGTTCTAGGCTCATTCATGAAAATCAAATGACTTTGAAGTTTATATGGTGCCACTATTGTTTCCATGACTTGTATGATCTAGTGGTAGCATATAACTTGTTTAAGTAGCTTGTGATCCTAAGTGTTTAATCTAGATAACTTGTTTAAGTACTTGCTTCAACATGGTGCATGATAACCCTTCTAGTGAGGTGTGAAGAAGCTTGCCCTTGGTTCAAACCGAAGCATTTCACTTATGCAAGCAATCTAGGTTGAACCACAAACTTGATCCTCACCCCATAATTCAACATGATAATCTATCTAAAATTTGCTCCTTGTGGTCATTGGTGCCAAAGGGGGAGAAAATGTTGTTCACAAAGATAGAACTCAAAGGGGGAGAAGCACAAAAGGGGAGAAAATAATAAAAGAAGGGGATCAACTAAAATTTTGAGCACACAAGTAGGGGGAGCAAGCTCTTAAACATGAATGTTGCATTTCTTTGCGCACTTCATATGTATGATGCATAGTTATGCTTTTCTTTTTCTCCGATACATTGCTTGTGTGGTGTTTTGCTAGTATACAATTGAATGGTGTATTGAAGTACTAGCATGAATAGGAAGTAGTTAGATTGTTCTTGCTTCATGTTTTTCAAAGTGGTACTAGAACCTTGCTTATAATGTTGATCTCACGAGGTTTCTAGCTTTGTTTGTGCTTTTCAAGTGATATCTAACTACACAAGGTGCTAAGATGGTGTTTATCGCTACTCCGATGGTATCACGCTTCAAAGGTCTATAATCTAAAACACTTAGCACCCATTGGTAGTCAATGCTCCTAATCTTTCCTATCTAACATGTATGCTTCCAAAATCCAAACATATAGCATACATGTAGGGGGAGCCATTGCTATCAATTTGAATTCATGATCACTTGTCCATACTTCTTACACATGGTAATATACTTGGACAATGTGACATGGGTTCAATCAAAATTTTATCATAATATCTTTGTGAAAGGGTTGTCACCAATTACCAACAAGGGGGAGATTGAAAGCTCTATGTTTGGTGTTGGTAATTAGTGACAATGCCTAAGTACTAATCCTATGCCTAAGTTGTATGTAGCATATGAGGATTAGTACATTCCAAGGTTGGTGGCAAGATGGACATGGTGATCATGATGGCCACACTTGGATTTGGACGCGACCCTACGTGATCAAGGCAAAGGTATATGCTTAAGGGTTGTATTTTAGTAACCAAGACACCTAGTGGGTGTGGTTACATTATAGGATAGATAGCCGTACTATAAAGAGGGGAATGACGCGGCTATTGAACTCCTAAGTGCCTCTAGGTGTGCATTTCATGATCATATGCATTTGCATAGAACTAATAACGCCTCGAAAAATGATTGTGAAAATGCTAACACACTCACACTTGACGTGATCACTTGGTGATGTTAGCACGTTTGCGACGGCGTTGGAGTTTGAGCGGTAGAGAGGGTTTGGGGGTCCTCTCTCCCTCCCGCCGAGCGTGCGAGCGCGGGATTCAGGCGATTTCGGGAAAATGAAATGCCTATTTTCCACTACGCCGGAAGTCGGAAATCAAACGAAAATCAAACGGAGGCGAACGGAGGTCACTGCGTGCACCGGACGCTGCACCGGACGCTGCACCGGACGCGGTCACTGTGCGACCGGCGCGTCCGGTCAGTGTCCAGTGACTGCGCGGTTTTTCGGTTGTTTCTTCGGACGCGAGGCGCGTCCGGTCACAGGCCACCGGACGCGTCCGGTCGTCCAGGGAGCTTACTGGACTCCCACCGGACGCGGTCACTGTGGCGTCCGGTCGGTTCACCAGCGCGTCCGGTCGTTGGTTTGTTTTGCGCGACTCAGAGTTCACCGGCGCGTCCGGTGAGTCACGGGACCGGCGCGTCCGGTGGTGACCAGCGCGTCCGGTCGTTACGACCGGCGCGTCCGGTCAGTGTTTCAAATTTTAGCCGTTGCGGCACCGGCGCGTCCAGTCAGTTGGACCAGCGCGTCCGGTGAGCGCGACTGCTGCTGATTTCAGTTTCTAACGGCTATATTCGAAGGGGTACGTCTATAAATACTCGTTGGCCGGCTCAAGGCTCCCTCTCTTGCACATTTGACATACTTGTGAGCACTTTGAGCCAAGCAACTCCCCTCCCACTCATCTCTCTTGCTTGTTTGCATATTCGAAGTGAGATTGAGTGATCCAAGTGCATTTGCATTGTGAGATAGCATCTAGTTGGCACTTGGTGGTTGATTTGCTGCGGGATTCTTGTTTCTCTTGGTGGTTGCCGCCACCTAGACGGCTTGGAGCAGCTTGGAGGCATTGGCAAGAGTTGGTGATTGTTCTTGGCCACCTCCGGTGATTGTGAGGGGTTTGTGCCTACCTCGGCGGAGCGCCAAAGGCAACATTAGTGGATTGCTCGTGTCATTTGCAACCTTTTGCCATTTGGTAGGTTCTTGTGGCGCCTTTTGAGAGGCTCGGTGTGAGACCGATTAGCCACCGAACCACGTGGTGAAGAGGGACACAACGGGGACTAGCGTGCCGGCAAGCACGTGAACCTCGGGATAAATCTTCGTGTCATCACTTTCATATTGTGATTGATTGATCCCGGTGTTCGGTTTTCTTGGTATTCATTGTTGATCATATTGGTTGGCTCAATACTTCGCCCCTCGGTGATACCCTACTAACCCTCACTTGCATTACTTTCTTAGTTATCTTTGCTAGCTAGTTTGCTTTGCTAGAGTAGCTCTTTGTGTAGCTTGCTAGTTGTAGTTGTAGTTTTCCTCTCGGTTTGACTTGTGCGGTTGAGTGCAAATATACTAGAATTGTGAATTGGATAGGTGGCTTGCAAACACCCCGTAGGCTAAGCAAAACTCGTATCTCGCTATTAATTATATTGATAAACTTGTTTAGCTTGTCTTTGTAGAAAGTTTTAAAAGGCTATTCACCCCCCCTCTAGCCATCTAGACCTTTCAGCCACCCTGTTCCGTTGGGCGTGCTCGGGATGAACCGAGGCCTCTCTCTCTCTCCTATCAGGAGGGCTCGGCAGGCTGCTCTGAGACAGGCCCACGTCGCCTCGAGGCAGAACTCTCGGTCTGCTGCACGGCAGCGATCTCGAGTAGTCCTCGGATTTCATCTTGGGCTCGACGAGCGTCGAGGTTCGATGGCTCGGGCATGTTACGAAGGAGCATGGCGGCGACGACCACGTTCTGGCTGGCTCGACCGAAAACCGAGGGGTCAACCGCCCGATCCTTGACGATGCGACGATTGACGTCGCGAGCTCTTTCTCGAGCTCCTCCGCCATGTGCGCGTGCCACGCGCTCTTGCTTGAGGGTTCGCTATAGTAGACGCAGGTTTGCTCATTCCTCGTCGAGCCTATCCTGCAACTCGCGGATTTGCTCGAGCTGCATTCCTTGATCCGCAAGGAATTGAGCCTCATCCTGCTCGGCAGGGAGCTCGACCTGAGGTGGCATGTTTCTTCCCTCCACGGGTGACTCATCCTTCGAATCTGACGCGCTAGCTCCATCGATGTTGAAGCACTCGCGAGTCGAATCGTAGGTGTCATCGGCAGAGTCAGAGTCTGGAGCGCCGAAGTAGTAGTATAAGGGGTGCATGCGAGGTCGTCTATCTCTGGGGTCGTAATGTCGAGAAGCAGTTGCACGGGGCTCCGTCTCTGGGGTCTCCGTAGAGTCCAGGTACTCGGAAGCTGGCGTAGATGCAACAAGGTCGAGAGTGGAGCGTAGATGGTGTCTGGGGAGTTCTTCGTAAGCACTCATGTTGGTGCTTACAGAAGAAGCGTACGTCCGAGCAACCGAGTCTAGCCCAAACGGGAATGCTGATGAAGGTGTCGTTCCTTGTGCCGGTGTAGTCGGACCGGGTGGTGGTGGCGTCACACCGGGCGGTAGAGCGGTGGAACTCCCTGTCGGCATCTTACCCTCAGCCAAGCTCATCCTACACAGATCCTCAGCGAGGAATTCCGTGTTGGCATCCGGCTGAGAGGCGCCAGATTAGGGAATCCCACCGTCCTCCGCAAGGCGATGACGGTGATTGCGCCGGGCTCGCCGTCGCCTGGCAGCTCGTGCCTGACGAGAGCGATGATACCGGCATAGCGCTCCCCCGGGCTGGGAGAGCTCGTGGTCCTCGTCGGTCGGGTGTCTGGGCGGGAGGAGGACCATGTCGTAGCCATGGCCAAGCGACATAAACTCCAAACTTCCAAACCAGATCACCGCGGCCAACGGGAGCGGGCGTTCGGGGTCAGCCGTCCAGAAAAATGGCAGAAAAACGGCGTTGGCACGCAGCTTCCCCTACCTGGCGCGCCAACTGTCAGCGTTTGGTCCCGCGGGGGTCCTAAGCCAACGAGTGAGTGCTGCGTGTCCTTAATATGGATGGTGATGCAAGGAGGATACACGGGGATTTATCCTGGTTCGGGCAAAAGAAGGCCCTACGTCCAGCGGGGAGGGGGGAGTATTGTATTTCCTTGCACCGAAGTGCTTACGTAGGGGTTACAAGCTGTGAGAGAGGGAACTGAGCCCAGGTCTCAAAGGAAAAGTGAGAGTACAAGGGCGATTGCTTGAGATGTTGATCTATGGGTGGTGTGCCTTTAGTTGTTTGTGCGTGGCTTCTGGCTTGCGTCTTGCTTCGTGTCCCCTTTTAGAGCCCTGGCCTGCCCTTT
Source organism: Saccharum spontaneum (assembly GCA_022457205.1). Taxonomy (NCBI): domain Eukaryota; kingdom Viridiplantae; phylum Streptophyta; class Magnoliopsida; order Poales; family Poaceae; genus Saccharum; species Saccharum spontaneum. The sequence continues at coordinate 28,404,558 of CM039579.1, forward strand.
TATAGGGTAAGAGGAGGCCGGGACGCCGGGGTGCCTTGAGGTGAAGTTTTGTCGATCCCTGTATAGGTGGCTGTAGCGACGTGCCCCAGGAATGGCCGGCCATCCTTGGACACCATGGTGACGTAGAGGATGAGACGGTGAAAAGACCCCGAGCCCTGTGCCGCGTCGGCCCCTTCTCTCTGCTGACCGATAGTAGGTCAAGGCTGGGTCGAGGCTAGGTCGAGGACGGGTGGATAAGGCCGAATCCCCGAGATCGTGGGGTATAGACCTTGCCGTATCCTCCCTCGGGGGTGATCGGTGGCAAAACAGTGTGCGGTATGGTGTGTATAGTGACAGGTTTTCACCTCCCATCCCGGGATGGGCAGTAAAAAGTGAGATATGACATCGGTACTGCTTTCACGTCGGTCACAGCTGTAGCCATGACGGTAGGAAGTAGTAGATAGTCGCATTAAATGCTCTGACTTTTGCCTAAGAGTAGGTGAATAAGATGGGTCGAGGGGTCCGACCCGGGGTCGTGCGAGTCAGAGATTTGCCGATAGTCGAGATGCCCTATCGAACGGGCCTTGCACGAGTCGGGGCGCGGTCGAGGCGTCCCGTCGAGGGTGCCTCGTACGAGTCGGAACGTAGTCGAGGCGTCCCGTCGAGCTGGCCTCGTGCGAGTCGGAACGCAGTCGAGGTGTCTCGTCCGCTATTTTGGCTCTGTTTCGTTTGTGGTTAGTGTTTTATTTTTCTTAATCGTTGATTGTGGGTACCCCTAGTTTGTAGGTGTAACAGAACCGCCCAATTATACGAGATTAAGTAAGAAAATCATCCAACGGATGGACAATTTACCAAACTTAAGCCCGTATAACCCGGTAGTCCGTGAAATCTCGACGGATTTCAAACCATTTCACATCACAGCCAAGATCGTAATAAGTTCAGCGATTACCTTCATAAGTTACACAGTAGTTTGCGGCACAAAATACATCGGAGTTTAAACATAGTTATTACAAACCAGTTTCAAATAAAGTAGCGGAAGCATTAGTTCAAAGCACACACACACACGCACAACTTTCCAAAGTAAAGTGCCAGTTCGCGATCATCTCCCACAAAAGCATCAGGCGAGGAATAGTGAGTGACCATTGCCCATGGTCCTAGGCTTCGCCCATCGCAGGGTAGAGACAGTTGATACAATACCCATAGTACATCTGTCCATCTGCAACAAGTGGGAACAAAGCCCTGAGTACGAGAAGGTACTCAGCTAGACTTACCCGACAGAACCAAAACAAAAGACTCCAAGGATCACGATAGGCTTTGTGGTGGGGTAGCTGACTCATTTTGCAAGAAAAGCATTTTTAGCTTAACAAATCATTTACAAAAGCATGTCATCTTTTAAATCTTTATTCTCCTGTCAACTATGTTTGCACTTTATGCTGAAGTAACCATGTAAGTAAGCAAGCAAGGATTACCATTGATATTTAACAATAATTACCGTGTCATTTCCTCATAACTATCCAAGTGTTGCATCCATATTACTACGATGAAGTAGCTCAAGTCAAGTGCTCACTATCCAGTGAACGATGGCGATTCGAATCGATTATTGACCAGCTGGTAATTTATTCCTCACACAAACCTCACTCACCCGCTAAAGTGAGGTATTGGTCACCGAGTCAACCATTCAGGTAAAGTCGCGAGCTTGCCAGGAACCACATGTACCCGGGGGCCGCCCGACTGCTCTTTGGCCTTATCATCGCGCCCCCGTTTCCTGCCACTACTGCTCCGGTACAGTGCGTTGCGGGCAATCCACTCGGCCCGAATAATCTCCCGGCTTCGCGGTCGAAAGGTACTTTATCCGGCCAGCTAAATGTGAGGCATGCGTTCAACATGACCCGAGGCCCGACATCGGACGGTCCTTAATCGACACAGACGGAAGACACTACAGTCCAGAACCCTGCAAGCTTCCGCCCGGTCTCACATTCATTTCCACACTTAGTTATTCTCACATGACATTTCTTTCACATAAAACTAGGTAATCCCCTATAGCTCGCGGATGACAGGCAATCAACCGACTTCTACCAGTCTAAGCAAGCTAAGCAAGTATTGACCGTGGACACCAGGGTGACAAGGATCGGGTAGAACAAGGTGGAACAAGGTATAATGCAGCAACGTTTGCAAACAACTCCTAAACTTAATGCATCAGATTAAGTGAAATTAATAAATAATTCTTTGCAAACCGGGGGAGAAATGCTCCGAGGCTTGCCTCGCTCGAAGGTACTGGGACGATGGTCAGGGCACTCCGGAAGCTCTTCACCGGACTCCTCTTCGGCTTCTGCTGGCTCCGGCTCCGTCACTTCGAGCTGCTCCTCTGCGTCCTCGGGAACAACTGTCGGAACCACCTCCTGCGATCCTGTATGATGCAGAAGTATGAGTGCAACATGCATAGGTGCAATGCAGAAGTGACATGAGATGATGATGATGCGGAATGTATGCGGTGTAATGAATGTATTACGTCATCGGTTTATGTGGAACTTATGACTCTTCTACAAGGTAGTCTACGTCATCCAAGAACATGTACTCGGAAACTACCAACACTAGTTTCTACCATGCAAGAGTATTTGAAAATCGAGAGGCTTCAAAGATACACCAAAGTATAATTTTCCAACTAACTTTGCATTAAGAATAAATAGAAACCCTAATTAGTCCTAAGGTTGAACAGCAACACATATTTTAGTAGCTCAGAAAAATCTTATAAAATTACAGTGGGTTACTAATATCAAGAATAGCTTGACATAAAATTTTTACTGCATTTGGATAATTAGAACTTACTATACAAAAATAACAAACTAGGGCTTAAAATAGATATTTAAAATACTTTATATTATGAAAAGTATCAAACAACAGATTTAGGAATTTTTCTATTATCTACTACCTAAACAAACACTATGGAAAAATTATCACTTGCATGTTTTATTCAAATTTATTTAAATAACAAAAATAACAATTATTGGTAATAGAAAGCATTTGAACTGCAACTACAAATTTTTATATAGAACACCCAAGATATAAAATTTTCCTAGAAAGTACATGACACAAAAAGATTAATAAATTTAGAATCATATTTTTCTGACTTTTCTAGGATTTATTAAGTATTTATCAAGAAAACAGCCATTTTACTATTTAATTATAAACTCTACAGAAAAGTTCATCAAATTTGACATGCAACAATTTTATCTCATAGATCTGGTCCTAAAGAGTCCATAGAAATTTGTTTCATCAAATTTGGAGCTAAAATGAGCAAGTTACAATTTTTCTAAAGCATTTATACATTTTCTGAAAATCAATTTCAAAAATCCTTTTTAACTCCAGCCGCTGAACTGCTAGATGCACCCGGCGATCTACACACGCGCGCGCACACAGAGACAGACAGGCGGGCCCGCGGGTCAACCGGGTCCCACGCGTCAGCCGCTCCGAGTCAAGGAGGGCGCTGACCGCGCGGATCTCGACGACGGCGAGGTCGCCGGCGACGAGGTCACCACCGTCGTGATCCCCAAGACGAGGCGAACCCGTTGGGACCATTGGCACGACCGGAGGAGCTCGAAATCGAGCTTGCCACCGGCCATGGCGGCTCGGCGGCGCTGCTCACCGGCGGGAGCTCCTCTCCGGCCATGGGGCGGCACGGGAGATGGTGTCCGAGCACCGGGAGGAGGAGGCGAACAAGGTGCTTGCGCGAGTGAGGGAAAAGAAGAGGCGGAGGCGGGGTTTCCACGGAGCGGAGAACCACGGCGAGCTCGGCCGGAACTCCGGCGAGCGATTGGCGGGGCTGTGGAGCTTACCGCGGGAGATGGAGGTGAGCACGGGGTGCGCCAGAGAGAGAGGAAGCTCGTGGCGAGACGGAGAGGTCTGCGGTGGCCGGAGCTCGTCGGAACGCGCGCGTCCGGCGAGCGCGTGCGGTGGCGGAGGCGGAAACGGCAGCCGCGCTCGGTGAGGAGGCAGAGCGGAGGGGGGAAATGGCGAGGCGCTGCGCGGGGGGGGGTTAAGGCGTGGGCGCTCGCGTTGGTGGGGGCGACCGAGCGCCACCCGGCCGCTGTTGGCCGGCATGCGGCCGCCACGCGGCGCGCGAGCTCTGCCGGAGCGCCAGCGCGCGCGGGCGAGTGCGCGGGCGGAGGAGGGAGACGGCCGGCTGGGCCTGGGCCGCGGCGGGGCAGCGCGGGCGCGCGCGCGCGATGAGACGGGCCGACTCTGGCTCTGGGCCGAACCGGTGGCGGCGGCCCGCGAAGGAAGAAAATCCATTTTCGATTTTTGATTTTCAAATTTAAATGCATTTCAAACTTCAAACCCAATTTTGAACAAGAAGAAAGCATTTTATGGATTTGGCCCAAAAATAAAAGTTGCTCAAAATTAAATTCTCTACAACTTTGATTAAGGGGCCATTTCAAAATTCCTAATAGATTTTAAATGACAAAATAAAAGCTAAATTAGGGAATAGTTTTGAATATTTTTCATAATTACTTTGAAACAAGTTTTTGACAAATTTTGAGCTCCAAAATTTGAACTAGGGTTCTAAGTGATGTAAGAATTATGGTTGCAAGGCTTTTGATATAAGATGATTATCCTATTATTATAATCTGTGAAATGTAGCATGTTTAAGCTTTTATTTTAATCGAATTATACCATTATCATACATGATTACAATGATATGAATGCTATGCAATATGATTGCCATGCAAAAATGCATTGCGTAACACCGAGGTGTTACAGCCCTCCCCCCTTATAAAAATCTCGTCCCGAGATTTGGGTTACGAACCATTTATTATAAAAATCTTCATAGGCGTTCTTTAAGTATTCACCCGTTTCCCAAGATGCATCCCCTTCATCGTGATGACTCCATTGTATCTTATACGTTTTCACCACACTGTTTCGAGTAGCCCTTTCCTTGGTATCCAAAACTCGAACTGGCTGCTCACGATACACCAGATCTGACTTCAGTTTTATGCCTCGAGGTTCAATCCGTTCCTCTGGAACGCGCAAACATTTCTTGAGATGTGATACATGAAAAACTGGGAATATAGCACCCATTGACTCTGGTAATTCCAATTTGTAAGCCACAGGACCCTTCCGTTCCAGGATTTTGTAAGGTCCCACAAATCTGGCGGCCAGCTTTCTGCGCACACCAAACCTTTTCTTTTTCATTGGCGTAACTTTTAGATAGACATAGTCGCCAACTTCGAACACAAGCGGTCTCCTTCTCTTATCTGCATAACTCTTCTGACGTGACTGGGCCGCTCTCATATTCTGCTGGATGATATGAACTTTCCTTTCGGCTTCCTCTACGAAGTCAATACCATAATACCTTCTTTCTCCGGGCTCAATCCAGTTTAACGGTGTTCTACACTTTCGGCCATACAGAGCCTCAAAAGGTGCCATCTTGATACTCTCTTGATAGCTGTTATTGTATGAAAACTCTGCTAATGGTAACCATGACTCCCATGAACCTTTGGAAGACAACACACAAGCCCTTAACATATCTTCTAGAACAGCATTAACTCTCTCAGTTTGACCATCTGTTTGAGGATGATAGGCAGTGCTACGAATCAGACTAGTCCCCAAACCTTTGTGCAAGTGCTCCCAAAAGTGAGCAGTGAACTGTGACCCTCTGTCAGACACTATAGTCTTTGGTATGCCATGCAACCTCACAATCTCCGCAATATACTTCTCAGCATATTGAGGTGGTCTATATTCCGTTTTGACAGGCAGAAAGTGGGCTGTCTTAGTAAGACGATCCACAATTACCCAAATGGAATCGTGACCTTTTTGAGTAGTGGGTAAACCCGTGATAAAATCCATACTTATGTCATCCCACTTCCAACTTGGTACTGACAAAGGTTGTAGCATTCCGGCAGGCTTCATGTGAATTGCTTTTACTCTACAACATGTGTCACATCTGGCTACATACGCTGCAATTTCCTTCTTCATTTTGGTCCACCAATAACGAGGTCTTAGTTCTTGATACATTTTACTGCTGCCAGGATGAATAGACAACTTGGAGAGATGAGCTTCATCCAAAATTTTATTCTTAAGCTCTCTATCCTTTGGAACAACAAGACGGTTGTCGAACCACAACACATCCTGCTCATCTACCCTGAAGTGTTTCGAGGGTTCTTCTTGAATCTTCTTTTTGATGTGGAATATCCCCTTGTCTGCTTTCTGACCTTCTATAATCTTACTCTCCAAGGAACAACTGACCTGAATACTTTGTAGCACGGCAGGGTGCATTAGATCGAAACCATCTTCAAGCAAGGGTTGCGCATTCAGACAATGTGACTTTCTGCTTAAAGCATCAGCTACCACATTGGCTTTCCCAGGGTGATACTGTACATTCAAGTTGTAGTCTTTGATCAGTTCTAACCATCTCCGCTGTCTCATGTTCAATTCTGGTTGGGTGAAAATGTACTTGAGACTCTTATGATCGGTGAAAATGTTGCACACGTTACCCAGTAAATAGTGTCTCCAAATCTTTAAGTCATGCACTACAGCGGCAAGCTCAAGATCATGTGTCGGGTAATTGATTTCATGTTTTCTCAACTGCCGGGAGGCATAAGCAATTACTCTTCCTTCTTGCATCAGCACACACCTTAGTCCTGTTTTTGATGCGTCACAGAACACATCAAAAGGTTTCTCGATGTCGGGTTGTGCAATAACTGGAGCAGTGGTCAACAGTTTCCGCAAGGTATGGAAAGCTGTCTCACACTCCTCTGTCCACGCAAACTTGTGATCTTTCTGTAACAGACTTGTCATAGGCTTGGCAATCTTCGAGAAGTCTGGGATAAAGCGGCGATAGTAACCAGCTAAGCCTAGGAAACTCCTGACTTCTGACACTGTGGTTAGAGTCTTCCAATCCATAACCTCTTGCACTTTACTCGGATCTACAGAAACTCCATTCTCAGATAGAATATGACCGAGGAAAGGAACTTTCTTCAACCAAAATTCACATTTGCTGAACTTAGCATATAACTTATGATCTCTCAACCTGGTCAAGACAATTCTCAGATGCTCTTCATGCTCTTTCTCGTTTTCAGAGTATACTAGAATGTCATCAATGAAGACAACTACAAACTTATCCAATTCCGGCATGAAAACCGTATTCATCAGATACATAAAATATGCAGGAGCATTTGTTAGTCCAAATGACATAACAAGATACTCGTACAACCCGTATCTGGTAGAAAAGGCGGTTTTCGGAACATCTTGAGGTCTAATCTTTATCTGATGATACCCTGACCTTAAGTCTATCTTGGAGAACACTCTGGCTTTAGCTAACTGATCAAACAGAACATCAATATGAGGCAGTGGATATTTATTCTTGATGGTTACAGCGTTAAGAGGTCGGTAATCCACACACATCCTGAGAGTACCCTCTTTCTTTTTCTTTACAAACAAGGCGGGACATCCCCATTCAGACTTACTTGGGCGAATAAACCCCTTTTTTAATAACTCTTCCAACTGTTTCTTCAACTCAGCTAATTCATCCGGAGGCATCCGATAAGGTCTCCTTGAAATCGGAGCCGTCCCGGGGATCAACTCGATTCCGAACTCAACATCTCTATCTGGAGGAAGGCCAGGCAGCTCGTCTGGAAACACATCCGGGAACTCACATACTACTGGGATCTGATGGATAGGAGTAACTTCCATGGCACAGGTCACACTCACAAGATCTGTTCTTTTAGGCAATGGTACCTGAAAAGTACCCTCTGCCTGGGGATCTTTAAGGGTAAGCATCCGACTGCTTGTATCTATGACTGCTTCCCAGTCTTTCATCCAGTTCATTCCTATTATTACATCCAAAACTAGTCCAGGCATAACTACCAGGTTCACTCTGAACTTCCGACTACCTAACTCAAGGGTTGCCCCTCTAACCATCTTATTGGTTAACACATCAGCTCCTGCTGAACTTATGCGATAACCATAACTCAATTCTGTGCATAGTTGTTCATGCTTCCGTGCAAATGCTTGACTCATAAAAGAATGCGAAGATCCAGAATCAAAAAGAACAACTGCAGGGTGATGGTTCACAAGAAACTTACCAGCAGTTACAGGCTCTCCCTCAGGAACTTCATCAATGGTGGTGTGGTGCACACGAGCATTGTAAGTCTGTTGCTTCTTTTTAGGCGGATAAGGGCAGAACTTGGAAAAGTGGCCTGGCTGACCACAGTTGTAGCAGGGCCCTTTCACTGTACCAGCAGACCCTATAGCTCCCTTGGAGTTGCTCTGTTCTGCAGCTGCGTTGGTCTTTGTTGGCGGCACTGCCATCTTGTACGGTTTCTGTGGCCCCTTGTAGTTCTGGGTTTTATGCTGCGGCGGCCTGAACCTCGCACCAGGTGCGGACGGATGATAAGATGAACGGTTGGCAGGGACAACTCTGGACTAGGATGGTCCTGACTCGAACACTCTCTTGCGGTTCTTGGATGCGGTGTAAGCATTATTGTTCTTCTCTTGCTTCAAACAGTCACTGATAAAGTCGTTGAATCTGTTGCGGGTATTGGTACCCACATGCTTCATCATCTTCGGACTCAACCCTCTCTTGAAACTAGCAATCTTCTTTGCATCTGTGTCAACCATGTCTGGAGCATAGCGGCACAAATTATTAAAGGCATGCAGATACTGTGTCACCGTCTTGGTACCCTGATTCAAGGCTAAAAAACTCTCCAAGCTTCATCTCAACCAACCCTGGGGGAATATAAACTCCCTTAAAAGCTTCAGTGAAATCCCTCCAAGAGATCTGGGCATTAGGAGGAAAAGTACTGCGGTGATGCTTCCACCACATTCCTGCTGGTCCTTGTAACTGATGTGCAGCATACTCTACTTTCAGAACTTCTGTCATCCTTAACACACGGAACTTATCTTCCATAGTGTTAATCCATTCTTCGGCATCAAGTGGCTCTGCTGCTTCTTTGAAAATAGGTGGCCTCGTATCCATGAAATCCTTGAAACTGCTGTACTGGTTCACTCCATGGCCACCACCTTGATTATTTCCTCTTTGAACATTTTCCGCGATGGTACGCAGAAAGTCTTCCATATTTCTTTGTGATTGTTCAGTACTGCGTTGACTTCCAAGAAACTGTGTGAAGAACATTTCTGCGGTGAGCGGCGGAGGAGGGGGCAAATGTGGTTCTGGACGTGGTTCCTGGTGGTTGACATTGTTGGCACCACTTCCACCAGCTCCTGCACCATTGCCACCAGTCTCAGCGGCTTCATACGTAGCACGACGAGTGTTGGCCATCTGCATATTTCAGCAACAAGCACAATTGAGTGAAGTTGTAAAATTATGTCCGAATGAACAATTATGCCATACTGAATTCATTGGAGAGAACAAGTCATACAAGAAAACAGAGGCGCAATAATTTCATTCCAATTAAACAACAGCACCAATTCAGTTACTTCAAATGCAACATCACGTCCCATACAACCACGTTGCCAGCATACATACACTGGACTTTTATGCGTTCGGGTATCGCATACACAACCAAACTCCAAAAGATCGTCAGTCTCAAGGTCGAACAGGATACATCATGATACAT